>CAXKVX010002549.1:0-115590 GCA_964058865.1 Eleocharis quinqueflora
AGACCTTTTATCTTGTAGAGTGGTGTAGCCCCTTGCATAGGTTTAGAAACCTAAGATTGGTTTGCTTATTGAGAAGAAACCAAATATAGGTTCTACAATTGTAAATAACACTTATTGCTTAGTGGAATCGGTTCTGGAAGAAAGTTTTGTTCTGGGAGTCCCATGGATGTAGGCCTAGTTTGTTTGTAGGCCGGACCACGTTATATCGCATGTTCTTGTGTTCTCTTGATTGATCTTGCTCATTACTCTATCTCTCTCTTTACTATTCTTGCACTTTGTTATTTTTGAATTGCTCAATTGCTCTTAGTACTTGCTTACTGAAACTTTTAGCTATGTGATTAAGGTCTAAAAGCTTGAATTGTAATTATTGTTAAAACTCTTCCGCACTAATACTTGACCTTAATCTTTCTCCTAAGTCTCAATTCTAACAAATATAGCAAGAAGTTCACTATCGATTATATTTTTATGTTGGCCGGAGAAGCTGTTTCATAGAAAAGTGCAAAGCATTCGTTGATTGCAACTTATATACCATGAAAGCAAAATTTGTATCTTGCTTTTATGCATCAAGTGAGGTGATATGACTATGCAATTTGTCATAGGACTGGAGGTAATGGAGACTATTAAGTTACCATTGAAGATTTATTGTGATAATAACCCTGGTGTTGTATTCAAATAACAACATAAGCTCGACCATGTTCATTTGATTACATATGTTTTGCGAATCCTAGATGATTTTTTGTCTAAATCATAACTCATTCTGAGCATTTGCATGTGTTTAAACATCATATAATAGCTGAAATGAGTCATATAAATATCAAAGATCAAATTATGAGCATAGCAGCAAATTAAATCACAATTAAATGCAAAAATATGTGCTTGCGTTATGGGATCCATTACAACGGGTTATGAATGCCAAGTATGATTGTAGAGGATGGTTGAACACCCAAGTATAAAATTGATGGTGTTACCTTGACCAAAGAGTTCAAAGATCTCAAATATTCAAATGATTATGTCATGAACACTATACTTAGCTCAATTCATGAGACTATTGCACTATCTCTCTCTCACTCTACAAATGCCAAAGAAATTTGAAATGCCTTAGTTAGATATGAGGGTAACGAACTGTAAAACCCACCACTTGTGACAATTATTAACATAAATAATTATCTTGTTAATCATAAAATTTATCATTTAATAGGATATTAACCATAATTTAACTTAGGAAAAATATAAGGTTTAACTCATTTACGAAAATTTTTGAACAATATTAAAAAGAGATATTTATTTAACAAAGCCCCATACTTGAAGGATTAAATAATTAAAAATAACCCAATTTACATATAAACTAAAATAAAAATGGGACATAAAAAAGAATAAGGTTAAAATTAGTTTAAGTAATGTCAAATATGAGAAGATGAGTAAATAAATTTACGGTGAACATATTTAAATTTCAGGACGAATAAATGAGTATGTCAAAATAAATTACTAATCTAAATTATCCATGTTTAAACAAAGAACATATATGTACAAGTTGCAAAATCTTAAGATTTTAATTAACCTACAATTTTGAAGATTAATAAGTTAATTTCAGGTTATTACAATAATTTCGCAAGTCTAGATCCAGTTCCTAACACCAAACCAATTCAATATGACCATATAATATATAATCAGGAACTCATAAAAATAATATCTTAAATAAGACAATGTAATGAGTTCGTAAATTGACTATTTCTCATTACGATACCTTACAAATTTCAATTCAATTTCTATACTTAATTACTAAACACCATATAAATTGAGCTTTTAATCCAGAAAATAATATGTATAACGAATCATAAGACATGTTTCAGTTCAAGTTTCGACTGTCACACGATTGACCGCACGACCCTAGCCACAACAGACTTTAACTATAAATATTAAATCAATAAGTTAAACAATTCAGGTGCTGCCAACGAACACGACTCATTAGGTCACCTTTTAGTCTACAGCAGCACACCACACGTTAGGCTGCACTATAGGTGCTTCAGAAGCACAAAAATCCCACTAAAGTTCCTACATAAGGATGCAGGTGACACTATCATTCACGAGGCGGGTTGCCGACTCGATTGTAGGCTTTGAAATATGGCAGCAAGGAGGCACACGTAGAAAACCACTGCAGAAAATCCGACCCCTATGCTTCTCTCTCCCCTCACCTCATTTAATTCTCTATCTCGATAACCTCCCATCTGCCTCGACTGTGCTGCCATCAACTTGGTGCCTCGGTGTGACGGATCCTTTCAGCTACATTCGAGACCCACTCCCCAATCGTGTGCACAACCCCGTTACAAAAAATCCTCCCCAGATCCGAAGCTGCCTCTAAACCCGAACTCTCGTTTTCCCTGATTTTCCCTCGGGACCCAGCAAAAACCCCCCTCTCTCTCACTTTTATTCTTCTCTCTCTTTCTCATCCACCACATCACCTTTTTCTCTCCCTTTCTCCTTTCGTTTCTCACTCCCTGTCAGACTCTCTCTTCTCACCTCTCACCCCTCTCTTCCCCTTCTCAGCAAAAACCCTCGCGCGCTCTCTCTCGTTTCTGTCTCGAGTCTCTGCTCTCCTCTCTCTCTTTGCATTTATTAACCATCCCTATCACTTCGTCCTTTTTCTTTCTTTCCCTGTCTCTTCTTGTTTCCCTCTGCTCGCCTTTGTGCTTGCTTTCTCTGGCTACTTTACTGTTCGATGGCCTTTGCCATTAATGTGGAGAGGGTTTCTCTCCCTCTCTCCTTGACTTTAAGCCCAAACACTCGAGTGCTGGGGTCGGGAAAGTCAAGGCACCTCTTCCCTTGTTATTGTTCTCGCGACATCCCCATCTGCCTACCCCATCTACTGGCCTTGACCCGATCATCTATAAAACTCGAGTCACTGACCTCGTTTAACCCGCTTGCTGAACTGTAACTCATATGTTGAGATTAGCTACAGAACTTTAGAACCAAAAGATGTATATATGGATCGGGTTTAAAGAAGAGAAGGCAAGAGGGGAGGCAATGACAGGGGTGGCGGTGGCAGTGCTAGGCCCTGACCTAGAAAAGGAAACGACCTCCCACCCCAGCTCAATCCATTTCGCTTATTTACTGGAGACCTAGTTGACTCGGACCCGCACACATGGGACGAGACTGACGCAGCTGCCTACGACGCTGAGGTCAGCGTGGACGCAGCAGATCCTTCGATAAAGTAGTTAGCGCTTCATTTCAGGTGTGGATTCCTGGGGATTATATTCCTTTCTCTCTTAATTAGGACCTACCAGTCTTACCTAAATTGAACTGCAGTACCAAGATACCAACAATATTTAATCAGGCCCATAGATCTTGAACTGTCATGATTGCATACTGGTAACTGAACCAACTATTTAGACCAACCTGCATTGCATGTCATTGCACTTCATCTTTGCATATGAGATCCGATATACAGATTGTATAGGCTATTAGCTTACTTATAGGTAATATATTATATGTATTCTCGTCGGGAGTGATGAGAGTCGGGCCGGTGGTCACCAGTCGGATGTGTGGCGTGAGGGCATCGTGACGGATGGATTACGTACGGTAAGCGGTTTCGCCCGTGGGGTCCCCCCATCGGGATGTCTTCATAGACATTCGGCTGATGCTCATCAAACGTGATCATCACTTGATGGTGTGTAGTGCCAGTTTGAGAGTTTCATTTTCAAAGATCCTTATTAGTATATGTATTATAATATTTCCTCCTTAAGTGATTAAGGTTCGGTTTCTCAGTGTAGAGTATGCGTGTCATATGTGAAGTATTGGAGCTATTCCGTTCTTATATATTTCTATTTAGCCGATATTTCGAGATCTCCTAATATTCGAAGGGTTTCCTCCTTTGGCCCCTGGTTGGTACAAGGAGTTCCCTTTATTATTATTACTCAAACGAGTAGTCGGTTCCTTATTTCCGTATGACGGCTGAGACCGAGAGTTTAAGTTGATTATTATCTTTTTGTGAGGTAGGCTTCTCGGTTCTCTGATCGAGTGTGTGCTTTTATAGCCGCTCTATTTTTACCAGGGCGTTTCGTTCTGGAAACTCAGAATTAAGTTAGATTGGCGGCTAATATACTAGACCCGTTTAACGATACCCTTAGATTTGGCGGCTGACATACTAGACCCGTCTAAAGGGGGTCCTTTCTAAAATCTGATGATCTGTTCATTTGACTGGGAGTTTGATATTTCCTCATACTAGTTATTGTATACTAATATTCCTCATAAATATTTTGGGTTTCTTACTCGTATCGTCTCTTTGAATAGATTTAGATATTTGTTTGAACTGAAACAATGGTTAAAACAAAACACAAGTTAAGTGTAGAATATTGATGTAGTTAATCTTAGTAAAAGTAATTGGTCCAACCTTGAATCGGATATAATCCCAAAGGCTGGACCTAAATCCACACTGAGTAATTTATATAAATTACTCACGTTCCACGGTTGGTTGTGGGGTCCAGGTACGGAGTAGGGGTCACATGATGTGTAGAGGAGAGCGTTAGGATGGTGCATCCAGGCGTCCTCCGTTTTGTTGGTCAGATTCTTGTTTTATTTCACTTTCTTTTGTTAGGAGTAGCTTGTAGTAGGTTAGTGAGTTCGATCCCATGTCCTTTGATGGGATCGTCTTCTCCTATATGTATTTTATTTTCTTTTAGCTTCCGCTGTAAAACTTTGTACAGACCCTGGACTATATATATATATATTTGTTGGATGTTCATGTACTGTGTGAAATGTGTGTGCTTTTCCTTAGATTAAGTATAATAAATTAGCTAAATCAGGATTATTTAATGAATAATTAAGCCTTTCGTGTACTTGATTTCAAGTACACGTGGCGGGATTAACACTCCTAAGCTAGTCATTATTTCTGGGGTGTGACATGAACATATGAAAAAGACCCATAAAGTTGACTTATGAACAAGATTAGAAAACATGAAGATTGAATAAAGCGAGTCTTTTGAAAGTCTTTATCATAGACTAGTGTCTTTGAGAAATGAATTTATTGAAAGTCTTTATCATAGACTAGTGTCTTTGAGAAATGAATTTATTGAAGTAGGTTCTAATATTAGTGAGGAAGATTTTGTAGGGAAGCTTCTGATGATTGTGTCTAAGTCTCTCACGTTAGGCAATTGTAGGAGAAGGCTCTAATACTCTTTCTGGTGCTCAATTGAATGCTTGGAAGTTGGAGGTTTTAGTTGTCTTTCAAGTTTGTATTCCCAAGGTATATATGGGCTGAGCACATCTTGAAGTTTTGAAGTCTTAATTTTGGCCTCACGCGTTACATAATTGTACAATGCGTTACAGAACCCGTTATAACGGGTTGGCACATTTCCAAAAATGCTCTTATGTGCTTCTTTCATTGACTTCTGGGCCATCTTGAGTAGTAACCCATTGTGACGGGTTGGAATCCGTTGTACAATTCTCTCTGCTCAAGCTCTTCTCCTCTTGAACCCGTTGTGATGGGTCTCTAATGCGCTACAACAACGCATGACTCTGAAAAAATCTCTCTGCTCAAGCTCTTCTCTTCTTGAACCTGTTGTGACGGGTCTCTAATGCGCTACAACAACGCATGACTCTGGAAAATTCTCTCTGCTCAAGCTCTAGCTCTTCTCCTCTTGAACCCGTTGTGACGGGTCTCTAATGCGCTACAACAACGCATGACTCTGGAAAATTATCTCTGCTCAAGCTCTTCTCCTCTTGAACCCGTTGTGACGGGTTGCGCATGTGTTATCATAACGCATGGCTCTGGAAATGCTCAATCTGCTTGCTCTTGATGTCTTTGAGTATGTCTTGACTTGTATATGCATATTTGAGCCTTTGCATCTCAATTGTGTTCATGTGTTAACCTGCATCTCAACAAAACTCGATTGTGCAAGGTTAATACTGAATTGTTTTGCAAATTGTCAAACAAGAGATGAGATTAATTCAACAAACTCCCATTTTGGCAATTTGCAAAACCATATGTGATGTGCATAACATATGATGCACATCATTACATTTCTCCTCCATTTTGCAAAGTATGGCAAAAGGCTCAATTATAAAAACTCTCTCTGAATTTTAGCATTTGTTTATAAATAAGTCAAGTTCTAAATTAGTCCTCCTTAATGATATAAATTTTACAATTAAAGCATAAGTTTCATTTCAACTTAAATTTGCAATTTCAAAAATAGAAAGGAGCCATAATGAAGAGAATATTTTAATGAATGTACTTTGAATGTTATGAATGTTGTAACTTAACATTTGTTTGTTTAATTTGATTATAAATTAAACGTTAAGAGAATATTTTTGTTATTTTAATGAATGTAGGAACCGATTGTTAGTCTAGTGATTAAAAATAATGTTTCCACTTTTCAATGTGAGAAGTCACATATTCGAATCTCGAATAGGGCGTGCTCATGGAAAATTTGAATCCATGACCTCTAGGTAATGTTATCGATACCAAATTGGTTATTCATGTAAATGTATGAAATTTCAAATAGCAAAGTTTATAGTGTAATATATTTTGTATAGAATGTGTTTAAAATTAAAAACCACTAATATGAATAATAAAACATAATTTGAAAGAAAATAAAATTGTGACCGAAACTTCCATCTGCTTTCGAGCAAAAACATAAGTTAGGAACACGAAGCGGCAATTGAGTGTGACATGCCAATTGGAAAAAACTATCGTGTTCCATTACTATTTCAGTCAATACTTTAATAAAGAAAGCCTCCTAAAGTCAAAGTGCGGAACTCGCGTGTGATCCACGCGTAAGTGATAGTAGGGAAAATAGAGGAGCAGAACAGAAGACATTGTATCAGCGCCAATTTGATGTGCAGCCATCTGAATGATTGTGAAATTTTGGTATAGCCCCCTGTAAGTTCTCAACTTTTCTTAGGATGACCAACTATAACGCCATAATAATATAATTTAGAGTTAGACGTGACGTGATAAAATCTTTTTCTTTCTAATACGACCTCTTTTGTCTTTTCACTTTTCAGATGCGAGAAGGAACATTTTTTAAATCAAATTGGGCCTATATATCAAACTCTGATTTCTCCCTGAACAATCTAGACTATACTAGAAAGAAAATAGGACCCAAATGAAATGATGAAACCCAAGTAATACCCCGAAAACCTTGTTTCGGGCTCCAAATTTAGATATTCTTCCTACTTTATAGCTGATGTGCATATCCATGCCGTCCCATTTCTTTCTTCCTACACAATCTCCATCTCCATCGTTACTATACTGTGTCTTTTCTTTCTCTTTTTTCTAAATCCAAATACATTCACTTCTTCTTCTTCTTCTTCTTCCAAATTGTTCATCCTTCATTTCCTACTTAGACGATTTTGAGACTTTTTACAGGTATTTAACATCTATTTTCATTCGTTGTCTCTTTTTCTAGTTAAACATCAATAATGGTGAAATGATTTGTTGCACTACACCATTGTTGACCTGTTGTGCCAAAATCCTTTATCGCAAAACAATTATACTCTTTTACTGAATTTCTGGTGAACTATTATATATTTATCGCTCTAAACCCACTGAATTGATGTTTTATTTTCCATGTGTCGCCGTTTTGCGTTAAAATACGCGGTTACAAAAATTGAACTCATTTTTTGTTTACCATGTATAGGGTCAAGTATAATCATTTTTGTTTCCAAATTTTCATTAGATTATCTATTAATAACCACATTTTTGTGCAAGAAGTCATGAGTTCAAAATCTAATTGAGGAAATTTTAGATTTTCTTCTTTTGAACTTCATATTTCTTACCATGAAACTCTTAAAGTTTCTAATATGATGTGACAAATTCTAAATGAATTTCAGGAATGTAGATGAATTTCTTATTTAGCAATTTTGTTTCAGGGTTTCTTATTTAGCAATTTTGATTTAGAGTTTATAAATTATGACGTGACATAATTATTAGTTAAAATTGTTCGGTCTCCCACAATATTAGTAGTATTTGCTTACATAGCAATTAAGAAACTCTCATTTTTAGTTTCAATGATAGAGGGTTTAGAAACTAAAGAAAGATTAATTTCTAAAACCGATGTGGCAATTGTTTAGAAACTCTAAATGTTTCGGGGATGGAGATGCTCTTAGAGTATAATTTGCAGTTAAAGTTATAGTATACGATCCGTAGAAATATTATATATTGACCTCCACTGACCTCCACTAAAATATGTTCTTCATTTGTATGTCTAAAAGTATTTACTTTCAAAAGTATTTGTCTTACAGAATTTAGTTCTATTGAAATATCATATGACTAGATCATTGGATTGCTCCCTGCACTTTGGTTGTTGGTTGTTATGAACTGCTACTTATCTATATTTGTCTAAATATGGTGAACAGAAAATGGGCAGAAACAAGTTACAAATTATGAAAATAGGGACTTTATCTGGGCGACAAATAACATATTCCAAAAGACGAGCGGGCATCACGAAAAAGGCTAGGGAATTATCAATTTTGTGTGATGTAGATGTTCTTCTCCTTGTCTTTTCCACCTCAGGAAAACCTTGTGTTTGCTTAGGGGAAAAAAGGTATATGCACAACCTTTTGGAAAATTGCATTTATTAGCAACAAAGAAGAGATATATCTATTAAACATCTTGAATTTTAAGAGATTTAAAAATTATTTACAAATGAGTTGCAAAACAAAGAGAGTGTTTCGTAGAATTTGCATCTGAATAACTGAGAAGTCTCCAAGTTCTGTCAGCTGACATCTTCAACTTAGGACCATAATTATCTCTGGAGATTTTTTGGCGTGAGGAGAAAGATCAACAGTCAACCAACATTGGATTAAGTCTTTTGTTACCTCAATGAACAAGGAGAGATGGTGTTAATGAAAAATCACAGGTTTGCAAATGATCCTTGCTGAAGTTGGTGACACATTTTTTTCCTTTCATTTTATAGTAAATTTGAAGACGTCATTTATAAATATGCTGGGCTGAGTCCACCGGAGAGGAAGAAAAGGCACGCATCTTTTCAAATAATTTATAATTTTCATTTATATACTTATTTTTATTTTTATGACTGAACCCCTCCTTTTTTTTCAACTGAGCAGAAAACACGAAACCCTTGAGGTAATTATGTTTCATAACTCTGGTCCTTTGTTCTAGGATTATTGTAAAAATATTTATTTCTTTATTATTTTAGTTTCTTATTTGTGAAAAAATATGGTTATTGTGATTGTTGCTGGTATTTGTTAGTATAAATTTGTTCAACCTAAACAGGCTTTGAAGAAAACATTCAAAAAGGTCGACCACGAGGTTAACATAGAACAACTGAAGGATGAAGGGTCAGTTCTTTGTTTATTTAGTTAATTATCCCTTATATTCTTTTCCTTTTTTTAACACATTGCAGCGTACTTGATAGATATTGATACATTTTTGTTTATTTCTACTGCAGCTCCCAGAAAGTGGAGGTAATATTTTGAAAGATACATGAGAAATCCAAGCAACATTCTGGATGATGCCAATATATAGAGAATTGTTAACATTTACAATTACTTCTTATTTTCCAGAGAGGCCCAAATAATAATTCCTTTCTCTTTATTCCATATGCAAAATAATAAACTAAAATAGCAACCAATATGCTCGTTTACTCTCCACAGAGCTTAATTAAAAACTATTGCTTCTATATGTGGAATACATATAGAGTAAGATTTATAACTGAGTGATTATCTATTTTCATTTTGCAGGAAGTGAATCAACAACTATTAACTTGCAGAGACGAGATAACTCAAATTGGTTCTTTCTTGGGTCCATTAGCGTAATTATTTTTCTATATTATTTGTTTATCATAGCTTTAATGTGGATTTCAAGTTGGTTGAGTGACTTATAGGTTTTGTAATAAATTGTATAGGACTAATAGCTAGTAAATTAAAGGCCTAATGTCTAAATCGAAAATAGAAGTAAGAAAATAATGAAAAGTACTGACAATATGTTCATAAATTTCAGTGAATTCAGTGGTCTTAATCAGATCGAAGATATAAATAAGATGATAGATATGGAGCGCAAAATCGAAGACTTGATTACTCAAAATCAAGTTCGTAAGGTTTACTTCTCTTTTCAACATTTTTTTATGTTCTTCGGTTGTGAAGAAACATAATTAGATTATTTTTAAAGCATAAAAGATACTAAGTTGTATTGCACATAAGAAATGATTAATGTTTTTTTTCTCACTAGGAACATGCAATGAATTATGCCAAGGTATGCTAAATTTCTGTGATTTTGGCTCATATATGTTTTCCTGTAATACTAATTTCTTGGAATTTAATAATATTCTTCCTTTTCTTTTACGAGTTTAATGCTTATTGAATAACTAAAAGTTGATAATCATTGTAGCATAGAACACCATTCATAACCACATCAAATAATTGGGTCTTGATTTTTAGTATTGTAAAATGATATAAACTTATGTGCATTTTACTTATAATTATACTTCTCAGAGTGTGATGAACCAACCCTATCAACTAAATGGAGAACCAGGTCCATTTTGGTACACTATGCCTGATGGCCAAAAAATTGTGCTTTCATGTAATCCAATGGCACCTCAAAGGTGAGTTTCTTGCACTAAATAAACTGGAGTCTTGGTATGTATTGGTCAATTTATTTTCAAATTCAAGCTAGGCTTTGTTGCATATTTGATGGTCATTTAAGTTATTGCAGCAGGGATCTTGCTGAGTACAACTCTGAATACGAGACCCCAATTAACTACTGCCCCAAACAAGATATTAAACAGGCTCAAATGGATGGGACCCAACAAGCAATTACTGATGAACTGCATGGCTTGATGCATCATCCTATGTAAGACGTCCAGCACCTTTTTAAGTGCATACATGTTGAAAAGACCAACTAGTTGTAGTCTGGTAGCAAGCACTCAATCACAACAAACAAACAATTGTACAATGAATGAATGAATGAATGAATAATGATTGTATGAATGTCACAGGAAGACCCCACTTTGCACGGAGAGCGTTAAGATGAACGAGATACCAGAGAACAAGATAGGTGTAAGTGGAGACTGGAAGGGGAACCAAAACCAATTCATGGGCCAAGGTCAGGAGGAAGTGTGCAACATTAACACAACACTGTATGAAGCAGGAGGCTTGCACCTTCAAGACATTTGTGGCAAAGAAAACGATGATTTTGTTGATAATTTATTTGAACAAGATATTTTGCTACAGGAAGAGAATGTCAACCAAGGGGTCCCCATGCACGACTCCATATTCCAAACCTGGACCTCAGGAAATGTCAGTTTCATTTCTTTTCACACTCTTTTTGTTTGTTTTTTATGTTCATGATTTGGATCGCTTTCGGAATGCATGTCTCGATGGGTCGAAGTTCTCAATAGGATTCTGTATTTACTGCAGGATGATGAATTCTTTTGAAGGAGTGACATTAATGAATTTTTCTCTGAGGCAGATATGGAGATCTGATAGTGGTTGGTTAATTGTTAGGTTGTATATAATAACAAAGCATTAAGGCCTTCATGAGAGAGGTCTGGGGTTCACGACTTGTTAGGGCTTTTTTAGGGGATTTTTTCAAGTTTATTTTCTAGTTTGTTAGTGGGTGTGTGTGTTGTAAGTCTACGAGCAATGAATAAAAAAAAACACATTTTCTCCATTTTTTTTGTTCCTTCCTTTCCTGTCTTGCTCTGTCACCCACGGAGAGATTTTATAGATCGAACCGGTTGGTGGCAGAGTAACATCATTTTCAAAAGATTTAACAGAAATAACATGACAATTGGAGCTTCCGGAACTGTATGTAGGTTAGGATGATAGGTCTCTGCGCGGTTTTTTTGTTCTGGTTAACCTTACAATTGGAGTTTTTGCATTCGATAATAAAATTCAACAAACAAATTACATTATTTTTGTCTCGCTTGGTGAGATCCACGATTTATTTTCTAAAAGTGATAGTGCCATAAATCAATTTACTATATTTTCTTGATGGTTTTCGCATTCGAAATTTTCATCAAATTTTCTTATCAAGACATACTAAAACTTAGGGGTAAGAATGGGTCCAGTACAGTCAGATCTGTATATTCTATTTTTTTCTTATGCTTTAGATCAGACCTTGCTTGCTGAGTTGCTGGGGATTTAGGATGCCTCTCAACCTGGTCCTGACTGGCATTGGATTAGATGGGTCTGATTTGTTCAACGGGTCGAGTTGTCCTACCGAGCCAGGTCGAAGTTCGACAGGCCTAGCACATGTTCAATTTCGCAATGGCTCGAGGAAATAAATGCATATAAACTCTCTGTCAAAGCCAATCCTTTTGTTCTCTGTTAGAAGATGAACCATTGTAGGAAACTGTTAACAACCATGGTTGTACAGCGTGCCAAATATACTTTTGATGAGACAACTTCTTAGTGAGATAATATCTGCTATTATTTGCTTTACCAATTGCCACTTGTAATTATTTTGATTGTAACAATGTTACCTCGACTGGTTCTTTTTTTCTGTTTCCAGCACAATGAAAAACCAGCAATAAAATGGCATTCTCAAGTAAATTTGAAAATTGGATTTAACTTCGCACTACAGGTTCCGTGATCAACAATTTAATTTACCCTATATTGCTAAATACGAAAATTCACTTTTTCATGCATTATTTTCTCCTCATTTGCTCTTCTTCTTTGTATTTCTTGTTATTTCTTGTAGTAATACTTTAAAAGCCATCCTATCACAAATATACGACATATCTATTAGAAGTAGATGCATTGCAATTTAAATCCCTTTATTGAATCTGGATTACGCTAAATAAATGAAATTATATATATATCAAGACAAAAACAAGGATAAGAAGGCTTACATAGTTGAAAATTACTTTTGTTAACAAGGCCTTTCGAAATTCTAACTGCAAATATAATTACAAAAATCTTAATAATTCAACCAAAATTACAAAAATCACAATAAGAGTTATTATCAATCAACCAAAATAATTCATACACACACATATTAGGTACATAATTAGAACTCCCACCTCTACGATATACCTTTAATTATGATCTAATATTCCAATTACAGCAAGGATGTACAAAGAATTGACCCCAATACATTAAAATCGATTTAGGATGCACTCTAAATGGGGACAGCTGAGTCAACTCTCACTCGGTTCAACCGAACCGTGCCAAGAATGTATTCTGGTAATTCTTTCTCTTCCTTCCCCTGAAGATTTAAATTGTAGAAGAATTACTGGTACCATACTTAGAATAAGAAAAGTTATCTTCAAATCTTATGAGGTTCTCAATCTATATAATTGGGCAATGGAAAATCAAAGTTAAGATGCTACTGAATTTGATTCTGAATTGTAACTCTATCAAAATTAAGATGTAATTAAGGAATTAAAATAAGAAATGGCCAGCAGACCTCGATGAGAATAGCAAGATCAACAACTATTTCAGTAATGTATCCAAGAACTAAACTGATTATGGTCCTAGCCACAGATGATGAACCTATGTCAACATCAATCTGCACAAGGAAAACACCGTAATAGTTATAATAATAATTTGTAAATTATTTCTAAATAAGAAAATAAATAAATAAGTACTAACAGTATAATATTGAGCCCCAAATCAGAATTTTTTGCATGTAAATACGATAATAGGCCCTTAAATCAATTTTAACATAAAAATGAGAGTAAAGCTATGATGACTATATTATGCACAAACCCTTGAATAAGATATGAAACTTTCTCATTGCTCTCGGTTAATATTATTGTAGTAGTGTCCAAGTATCCTTCATTCTAAGAAAGAAAAGAGGACTGGTATCGAAGTAGGCATAGAATTAAGCATTAAGTTACCTCCAGAAAGTTGTCTTGATGAAGATATTTGCATGTGACTGCTTTTCCTAAGAGGCAAGCTTTCGTACCAACTGCACGTTTCACCATCCAATAGCCCTGGGCATTTATTTTTCATTTGATGTCAATCAATGTTTGCGCTTTTATGTAGTGCTTGCAAATCACACGTAAAAGTAAAATCCAATTATTTAAAGTTTTGTAAGCATGCTATGGGAATTAAACTAAAGAATGGACTGAAAGGCTCCAGAACTTGTCATGCTAGCTCAACTAATAACTAAATAATCACTGAAACAAGAATTTAGTTTTTCCCTCAACTTATTCCCAAGTAAAATAGATTTTGATGGATTCAGACATGTATTTTTAAAAGTAAATCAGTGTAGCTCAGCCATCAACAGTTAGCTAATTTAAGCTTCTCTATATAAACAGGTAACCTATATGTATTTCATTTCACACAAGATGTCTAATTTTTCTCAAGACTCATTTTGTCTTACCAGTTATACCATCTGCACATATTCTATTTGAAGAACTTTCGCATGTTGCATTAAAAATTAAAAATATGGATGAAAAAGCAGTCAGAATCGTTGAGCCTATAGCTTATTCCGTAAAAAATATAAGATCAATTAAGAAGTGTGATATGCACATGTCAAAAGAGACATGCTAGCTAATAGATTAAATCAACCTCCATAGGCACACAGACATTTGAATTGTGACCACCTGTTGGTTGACTATTGTTATGCTCTTTGCACTTTCTGATAACAATTTTGCCTGAATTTCGTATCCAAGCTTCTTTTGCAGCTTTGCACCAGTTAGATAACCCAAATTCATTACACTTGGTGTTCAGGGTGATGATACTTTTTGTCAGGTTAATTCTGGTTAAAATTTATGCATTAACAAAAAAAAATTTACTAACAGTAAATAAAATTTTAAACTAAGATTGTATGGTGTACCTCTACAATACTTGGTATGAGTTTGAAACGGGAATCTCTGAAAACATCAGTTCCTTCAACAAACCGACCTAATAAAGAATCTTTATTTATGGGTCTCTCTGAGCCATAGTAAGTCACTAAGCTGTAATTTGGTGTTGCTGGAATCTGTGATTCATAAAAGAAGAAGGAAACAAAGGAAATTACTACACATATCATACCAAAGAATCATCAGATGAAGTATAGTATAATATGCACCTGTAGATTCACTACAAGGATAAAAGGGATCATCTTGCCAGCTTCAGTCTGTAAAAAGTAAACACTCCAAAATCTTCAATATTGAGATATGGAAATTGGGTACAAAGAAGAATAAATTTTAGGAAAAATTTTGCTCATGCCACCCAAAAATGTGGAAATTCTGATAATGCCACCCAGTTTTACTTTGTCTCATATTTGCCCCCAGAAGTTGAGTTTGCTCCCGAAAATGCCACTGCGTTTTTTTTATATTTCTGCCCTCCTTTTAAAACAGAAATTACATATCTGGACCAAAATGCCCCTTATTCTTTCTTCCTCACAGCTACAAACATCATTAAAAACTTTCCTACACAAACCTTCACACCCAGCCAAAATGGAAGACCCCCAGCAAAAACCGAGACCACCATGACTTTCTCCTCATCGAGCTGATCAAAATACACCCATTTATTTGACGAAAATTCGAGGGCAAGCAAAGTGGGTCCCAGCTGTCGGAGATCTGATTCGACCAAAATTAAGTTCAGCTTGTAGAGCTCGCTTCCCGGATTGTTCAAAAGCTCCACGGAATGAGAGATTGGATAATTTGAAGTTTCAAATTTGTGCATAAAAAATCGTGCTCCAGCACTGTTCGGCTTCCCTGCTCCTTACCATCAGGGGCGGATCTACAGTGTATCAGGGTCAGGCAAGTGCCTGATCCTGGATTTTGGTATTTTTCAGTAGGTCTGTAGTGTCTGCTGACTGTGCCTGACCCTAAATTTCATTTGGGCCTGACCCTGTACAAAACAAACTAAAGGATTAAATTATTTCGGCCCAACCGCCCAAATCGCTGACACAAAAAATCGCGAATCACAGCTTCTAACAGATCCGCCTAAAAAAAAATCGCTCAGCAGAAATCGCGATTCAATCGCTCAGCCAGAAACCCAAAATCGCGATTTTCGACGCTCGCCACTGTCACCAGCCTCCCCTAGTCCCCTGTCACCCATTCCGCCAGGCAAAAATCGCGAAGAAATCTCCCAGTCTCCCAGCCAGGCAACCACGGAACCACCGATCTCCGTGACTCCGTCCGTCGTGCTCCTCCGTCCAGTCAGTCAGTCGTCGACGCTCGAGAAATCTCTCCCAGCCATCGATCTCTGATCGTCTTCCCGTCTCAGCAGTCAGCACGACAGCACTTCAGCAGTCAGCCCAGTCAGCGTCTTCGCTCGGTTTACTGATCTCCGTGACGGCGCGACTGTGACTCCGCCCTTCTCTTCTCTTCTCAGTTTGCTGGTAAGTGTTTACTGTCTGATTTAATAGCTGGTATTTTCTGTTATTTGCTAGAATATTAATTGCTGGTATTTGCTGGAAATTTGGTTGCTGATATAATATCTTTGCTGAATTGCTAAATTGCTGGAAATTTACTGTTATCAGTGATATTTGCTGAATTGCTGGAAAATTAGTTGCTGTCCCCATTTGGCCATTTGCTGGAAATTTAATTGATGTCTCAATTTTTTTAATTGCTGTCTAATTTTATTGCCCCATCTGGCTACTAGGGTAGTCAAGGTTTTACACAGCACAAACAGCAAATTAATAGCGCCCCATTTTGCTATTTGATTTAATTGCTGTCTGATATATTTGTACTAATTTTGATTTTTAATTTGATATTTCAGATTATTTTAAATGGACAAGTATTTTAAAAAGGCACCTAAATTTCCAATTGGTTCAAGGCAAATTGAATCTAACATAGGCTCTAATTCTTCTCGTGAGATCAATAGCGCCCAACAAGATCCTCCTTCTCGTGAGATTATTTTTATGTACAACTGTGCCTACCCCTGGATGAAATCCTGGATCCGCCACTGCTTACCGTAGAACCGCCCGGCCTTCTATCTCCTTGCTGAGCAGCATGTAACAACTAACCCTCAAAATCTAGAGGCAAAGCAGACTCTAGTTGCTTGACTCGATCGATGGAGACGAAAAGAAAAGAAAAGAGAGGGGATGAGTCTGGATTCTGTCGGAAGAGAGGATAAGGGGCAATTTGGTCCTGATATTTAATTTCTGTTTTAAAAGGAGGGCAGAAATTATAAAAAAAAACGCAAAGTGGCATATTTGGGAGCAAACTCAACTTCTGGGGGCAAATTTGAGAGAAAGTAAAACTGGGTGGCATTATCAGAATTCCACGTTTTTGGGTGGCATGAGAAAAAATTTCCCTAAATTTTAATGTCATATCAACAACAGAAAACTATGAGGGTTCAAATGCCTCCACTTTTGTTACCTCCATTATGCCTCCATTTTTTAACTTCAAATCAAGGGAAAGTTAAGTCATAAAATTTATGTGCACCTCAAGAAAGAGATGTAGATCGCATCTAATAGTTTTATTTCTTTTATTAGAATTTTAGAATTTTGTTACTAAGATTTTTTGTTTTAAATGGAGGCACTTGAACCCTCCTCGAAAACTACAGTTTATCATTTACCTGAACAAGGCATTTCGGGTTAAGTGCAACACAATCAATGCGATCTTCAGCCTTTAGCCAATCAACTGCAATAAGCTTCAAAAGAGGATCTCCTCCTTCAATCTACGAAAATATAACAATCAAAATGAAACCCAATCAAATAGTGCTAAAGAGACATGATAGACCATTAGCTTTTGTACAACAATGACCATTTTCAGCCTGCACTTACCAGGTAACATTCATTACCAAATAAATACTTGTATTACAGTCCAGTACAGTACTGATTGTTACCAAATAGCCGCTTTCAGTCTGCACTTACCAGGTAGCATTCATTACAGTACACAAAATGCTTCCCCTAATTAGCACTTATAAAAACAAGCCTACTTAAGCTTCAGTTAGACATCATTCACATTGATCCTTTGGTTCTCAATTATTAACTAAGCTTAATTAAGCCTAAATGCCTAATTAAGCTATTATCAAAATAAGTATTCTGTGGTGGCAATACTCGACTTTTGTTATCGATGATGAAAGTGAACAACTAATCTTGAACAATCTTGAACATATTATAAGCATCAAAATTGACGCTTCTCCTCAACTGACAATCAAGTTACAGCTGCACTTAATTTATCCCCCAAGGTTCTAGCATAAAATTAAAAAGAAGCAATAGTGTAACTAGCACTGATGGAGCTGCAGTTGTAGCTGAGACAACAGTGACAGTTCACCTTGAAATTCTAGGCTTCTGGAACCCCTGAAAAACTATGCTAAGGTAGGATAAGAACTACAGTTCTGACTGACAATCAACACACCTTAGAGCGATCTGTTAAGTAGGTTTTGCCTCTTATCATGAAACCATTTCCACTAGGACTAGACCAGCAATTGGAATCTTGTTTGCTTTTAGCTTGCCTCAATGAACCATTCAACTGACTCCAATCAATTGCAACAGTAGGTGATGCCGCACTCAGTTCAACATTTGCTACTGAAGCTGTTCGACCAAACAAAATAACAATAAGCCTACTAAAGCATCAGAGGTCAAGAATATAGAGAAGCAGAATAGGGACTGAAGAGAGGCAATGGATGTTTGTGAAGATAATTTGAATCTCCTTACTTCTTTTCAAAGCTAAGCTTGCAATTGCCCAGGAAACATTCTTCAGCTTCAATTTTGCTCCCTGAAGAACAAAACAAATCATTGTGTTCAGAGGCAGAATTACATTATATGGGGGTCAATCTTAAAAAAAGTTGCTTGATATGAGCAAGGGGCTCAATCATACAACTTTTTTTCAAAATTATGCAGATCAATATTAAAACATTGATCATATTTTGCTTTAACTATATGAATAAAAAATCAATAATCATAGAATTTGGAAGAAAGAATGGGGGTCAATTGAACCCCATGCATTCCAAGTGAATCCGCCTCTGATTGTTTTCCTTCCAAGTCAATTGGTTGGTGACAAACAAAAAAAAAGGCCTGCCAATCATCATTTGCTTGATGAAAAATATTTAGTTGCTATCAATGTGAGTTGCAAATATCCCTGTCAATATTCAGCGGTTGTACAAAATAGATTATTATAAAATAAAATGGCATGTGCCAGGGAATCATTTGGAGAATTTGGTAAAAGAATGATAGATAAACCATGCTATATGGCATTTACCTTTCCAAGATCAGCATCTTCAAAATCATCATTATCGTCATCATTATCGTCATCACTATCTTCGTCTTCGTCAATTGCAATCGCATCATAGAACTCATCTTTAATATCCTGATCATCAGCATCAGAATTAACTGAAGAAGGTATTAAGAACTTTGGCTGCATGATTTCTGAAGGAGATTCTGAACTCAGTGCAGGATTGGCTGCAAAATACTCGCGTAGACCTGTGTAGTGGAATCAAACAACAATGAAATCTCTGGGCCTCAACCTGGAACATATTCAGGGAAGAAACCATGTGGTGCTCTGTATACCAGTTTGTACCAGAAAAATAACTGAAGTTTTGCAATGGTATTTTAGGAGCTGTCCTGGTTTATATGGAACTGATAAAGGATCTGTTGATTTTTTTCCATCCTTTTTTTCTTTTTTTAGATCTATTTTGTTTCTTCAGCTGCAAGTTTCATCTACAGACCTGTTACCAGAACAAAGAAACACCTGACAAACATAACAGAGAACCATTAATCTTTTCTCAGAATTTATCACGCTTTAAAAAACTTCATTTAAACCGTTTAAACTTTGTTTTAACTTTCGTTTAATTCTGTTTAAAGGCCATTAAAATATGTTAAAAACTCCTTTTAAATCGTTTTAACTTGGAAATATTGCCTTATGTTAAGAGTCGTGAAACATTTTTAGAAGTTGGAATTTATAGATAATAAACACCCCGTATTAGCTGTTAGCGATGCACTATCAAGTTGGATTTAACTCAGTGAAAACAAAGGAGAAAGGAAGTTCAGTTGATGCGCTCAAGAAATGTTTCGTGCAGTACTCGGCAGTATACAAAAAGATATTATGATAGTGAAGTCAATTAGCTTATCTTACCAGCTACTTGGCAGAGTAAATAAAATGGAATGGATTTCTCAAAATTTGCTGACAGACTTCCCTTCCATTTGTTCCAAAAGCTGGGTTGCATCTCCACCATTTGGGTCACAAGGCATTTTGAAACATCGTCTGAGGAGCTCAACCTTTTAATTTCCCAAATGGAAGCTGCACAAAACAAGCAATTTATTAACTACACATTTAAAGGCCTGTATTTGAAAGTAGAAAAGGCAAACAAGCGAAGACAAATCAAAACTTACGGATCTTTTCACGATGATATCCAGATTTGTTAGGCTTTTTCTTGTGTGAAGCAGGAGTTTGCAAAATAACTGGAGAGGCGCACATTGGAGATGCATATATAGAGAGAGAGGGAGTTACAAAATCACAATTTACAATACTCCTGACAAAAATAAGAAAATATAACTCAATGAAAGAACTGCTTACTATAGTTTCCATCTTGTCCACGAAACCATTGTCTAGAAAAAACAAAGTCTTTTTTGGAATTCCACCTGAAAATTATCTTGGGTTATACAATATAACATTACATGTATAACACCTATCTTCTAATTCATGCTGAAATAAAAAACAAAATGTACATACAAAGTTTTGTATTTGGCTTCATACTTCCCATAAACAATGTCACAGTGTCCATCTATTGTCTCCACCAGCTCTAAATCTCCAGTTAGAACATCCCACCTATAATAAATAAATTGAAGTAACCATTTTATTATGATCAGTACCATTAATACAAGTAATATAAATACCTTTTATTGTCAAGTCAAATCTTTAAGAAGATGAAGAACCTCAATTTATCCCTCCAAAAAGTCAACAATAAACTAAAAATCCAAGCACCATCTGATATATACTTTTGATTCTAATGAGTTACAACAATTATACAATAACATATACTAAAACACATTTCAATAATAATAAATACGAGGAAGATTTTCATAGACAGCCAACGGAAAAGAAAGTTTAACATTACAGCCAAACACCCCCTAAAAATTTCACCAACGGCCAAGGGCGCAAGTAATACTTGCGCCGTGAAAATGTAAAATTTGTTCTGAAAACACTAGACAAGTGCACGGGACTTGAAAAAATGATAATACTTGGCCGTTGGTGGAATTTTTGGAGGGTGTTTGGCCGTACCTGTTAAACATTGTTTTCCTTTGGACGTCTATGAAAAAATTCCAAAATACAATATAAGAAACTATATTACTTGCATGACGGAGCTGACTGATTTAAAACTGAAAATGGAACTTACTCATATCTGTTGCGTCTATCCAAATTGAAAACTACCTCAAATACAGAATCAGCACTTGCATTTATAACCCCAACAGATTTTAGAAGAATTCCCTTGGCGCCCTAAAAAATAGAACAAGCATTTTTAAGAGCTCTGTCCTTTTGTGGTACATGTGGTATTTCACCTGATCAAGAAGCAAGCAACTAACTACAAATAATGGTGTTCCTTTTTTTCCATTGTTTTTTTACCTGCATTTAGGCTATAATTTAAATTAAGTAGCCAAGCAACAAAAAGCAAAGAACGAATTGCATAGCAGTTTAACACCAATATGGTACCTAAAACTTATTAGATGCACACAATTTGAAATTTATTTCTTGCAATTGAGACATTTCAGTAAATAATCAAGTCAGAGTATTATGTACCTTGGAATTACCAGCATCCTCGAAAATCCTAATACCTAAATATCAGAGAAACAGATTTATAAAATATTTACTAAAAGAAATTACATATGATGTGAAAGGCAAATGGATGATTGTCTAACCATGATACATTTTTGGATGTGCAATTGGTTTGGTTACATATCACATTGCAAAATTAAGAAAAGCCTAACCAGTCTTTTTCTTTTTTTTCTTTTTCGTTTTCATTATTTTCCTGGTGTACCTATGCTATTTCTGGTACCCACAATTCAAGAAACAAAATCCCAAAATGTTCACCAGAAAGAATAAGTTCATCATCATATTGCACAGAAAGAATGTAAAATGATACACCTGTGGTAAGTCACATTTTCCATTTTTCTTTTTCGTATTTCAATATTTAATAATAACTCATCTATCATATTTACTCAAAAAAGTATTGCAACCGAACCAAGAACATATACAGCAAATCTGATCTACGGACTTGTTGTGAACTGTATAAACAAAATGAAATGAATAAGGTACCATTGACAGATCGAACACATCTCCAGTCATGCGCTTCAGGTGCGTCTCCAGTTTCGTCATCAATATGTGCATTTAATACTTTACCATTCCCAGTTTTTGAAGCTTGACGAAGCAACATCTCAGGGCCTGCAGTGTCCAGTAAGATATTAAAGAAATGGAATAAGTAACAACCTAGGATAAATTTGGTTATGTATTTCAAGCCTCAAAATAAGAATTTTCTTTTTACAGTAGGTGAAAGTCCCAAAATATTAAGTTTCACCTTTTCCTATTTTTACAAGTTTTCCAATTCCATGCTGTGCATATCTTCTAACCCTAGGTCGATGTCCCTCTAGATTTATCCTGAAATTTTATTTATTTTAGTAAATTACATAACATTTTACAGTATTATTAATTGACACCCAAAATTTTATCAATTTTAGCAAAACTGAAACGCCATGTATTCTGCACTTTAGTGTACCCACAAATTATGTTTTTCTGCCTTACCTTAGTAGATTCTAGTTGTTGGACTGAGGTATTAATCATGGTTTGGAACAGTAACACAACACCGTAATAAGAGAAAGGGAATATATCCAGTCATTGGTGTTGCACCAGTCAGAACAAGTGCCAGTATAATAATCCTTGATTTCATTTGCCAGACTTCCAATAAGAAAATATTTAAAAACTAAAATTTACACACTCATCCTCAGTGTTTAGTCTCCTGTGCCGACCACTTCCACTTATTATATCATACTCAGCCTGTTAAAACAAAATAAAACAACTTAAGACAGTGAAAGATAAATGCTTATATTTCATCAAGCCTTTAATTCATAACATGAGTTGCAGTGTATACTTGTTGTTTGGCTTGCTCAAATGCCTCATACCACTTGTGTAGGTCATGGGGAGTTGCACAGGCAATCTAGTAAGGGGTTACAAAATATATATATTAATACAGAAGGAAAAACAGCCAAAGGTTGAATTGAAAAGAGAATTAAATAATTTGAGAGAGATTTGATAATATTAAGAGTGCAAACCTCTCCTTTCTTTGTTCCATCAAGTCTATTGTAAAATTCAAGAACATGTACTTCCTGCGGACAAAAAAGGAAGTAGATTAAAAGAAAATAAATTCCCTGAAAACTCGACCTATTAGTACATACTAGATAGTACGAAACCGTTCTCATGTTTCCAACTAACACCACACACACGTAGATATTTGCTAATGTCATATTATATTTACATTTTCTTCAAGTTTGACCAATTTAGATATTTTAACAATAGCCAACAGCCCAACATAACGGAAGATACAATTCCATATGGTTGCCAGTTTAAATGATGCAATTTAATGAATGTTATAAAGTAGAGAAAGAAAAGATAGAAGTCTTAAAATGTATAAGAGAAGATTGTACACAGACCCCATCATTGACTTCTCTGCGCCCCAGCATCTCTATCCTCAATGTATGACTAATGAGACCTTTCCTTATAGGCTTCTACAACAAGAGGTTTGTGAGAAAAGGTTTATTATGCAATTAACAAAGAAGTCATTTGGGTATGTACTCCTGAAAGAAACATTACTATTTGTGTAAGGTGCGAAATTGGTGCAGGATTACTAGAATCAGTCATGAGGAAAGGAGAAAGTGAGGAGCAACAAAGATTAAGATTAAGACTGAGATTAAGAGGTGAAATTGCAAAACATTTACTGACAATTGCAGGATTGTCGTGGGGATCGCGCTTGTACATGAACAAGAAATTGCCTCGGAGAAGCAGATAGCGGAGATGGCAGTACTGGCGCCCGATCGAGTTCACGCCGAGATGGTACACCCACCCGGCGAACCCGGCGACGTTCCCGTTCTCCCCCGCGGAGGAATAGGAGGCGCCGCCCTCCTCCGACGAGCCGATCTCCGGCCTCTCCATCGCCCCTCGCCCCTCGCCCCCTCCACTCCAGTAAAACAATGCAAAAGGAAAGAGAAAAGTGGGAGCTGCTACCTGCTAGTGCTGCTCTTTCATTCTTGTATGGTAATTGGTACACTTGTTCAAAAGCTTTAGGTGAGCTGTCGGGTGGGGCCAATATGTCAGTATCATTGGTAACTGGTAAGGGCTGCTATTTTGGACGCTCTCAGTACACGTACAGCAAAAGCGGACACTTTCCGACCGCAAAAAGGTCACATTTTTTTCCCTCATCCTGGAAAAGTGAATTTAGGGTGATGTTAAAGGCTCTTCTAACGAGGTGCAAACGAGTCGAACACGAATGAGCTGAGTCAAACGAACGAGTTCATAACGAATTTTTGACGAGTTGAACACGGACGAGCCACGAGCTACGAATATTTTTGGCACCCGTAGACTATATGTTAATTAATATTGTGCAACTTGTATTGAAGTTAGATATTAATATCTATCAATTAACTTTATATAATATGTGTGCTTCGTTAACGAGTCGAGCTGGACAGAATTCAAGATCAGCTCATTAACTTAACGAGCTGACCAGCTCGTATCACTAACAGCTCGAGATGGTAACTGACGAGTTCATAACGAGCTTTTGACGAGTCAAACACGGGCGAGTCACGAGCTACGAATATTTCTTGCACCCCTGCTCCTAACCGCCCACTCTTGCACCTTCCGCAAGAAGACAAAAGCAATTAATGCTCTGCTATGTTCGCTATTCTGTATGTCTTTATATTTAGCTCTGAAGTCTTTATATTTAAATTTGCAACAAAAATGTATGTCTGCTCTGTCGCTCTCAAATCTTTATTTTTTTTACTGCAAGCTTTTATGTTAAAAATTTTGCAGTTATTTTTCAGCAAATTTAAATATAAAGATTTGCATGCAACAATATATACACTTTATTGTTCTAATATATAAACTTGTAAACCTGCTCCAATTTCGCTTTGCTCTGTTAGCTCTGTTTGATTTTATGTATGTCTTTATATTACTACAAATCTTGATTTTTTTTTTGTTGCAATCTTTATATTAGAAAACTTTGCAATGGTTTCTCAGCAAACTTAAATATAAAGACTTGCAGATAACAATATATAGACTTTATTATTCTAATATAAAGACTTGCAACAATTATGCTGCAAGTCTTTATATCAGAAATTTTGCAGCAGTTTTATTGCGAATTTAAATATAAAGACTTTAAACCTAAATATAAAGACATTTAGTGGAGCGAACAGAGCAAAGCAGAACAGGAGCGGACAGAGCAGAGCATTAATTGTTTTTGCCTTCTAGTGGGGGCATGTAAGGGGCGGTGAGGCGACATTATATTTACTCAAGGATTTAATCTATAATTCTTGTTTCGAAATTTTGACATTGATGATCATATTTTTCTACGCTCACGTTCATAGTGACCATATGTGTTCGTGATGTGAAATCAAACGACAAAAATTGTTAAGTATGATGCAAAATTTCGGACCAGTGTTCACGTTTGAATGCAACGTCTGAATATTGCGTTTAGACAACCTTGTGAACAAGACGTCTAGACACTATGTTCGGATGTGACCGCTGATTTCATATTACTTGGTAAAAAAGTTTGCTTTGTCAACTCGAGTGACCTCGATTTCTGAACACGTGTCTAGATAACACATGTGAACGTGAATGCTAAAAAATAGAGTCGTCGTTGTTAAATTTTTAAAACTAGGATTATAGATGTAATTCTAATTTTCTTCATGTTTGTCAAAAAAATATTCCGAATAAAGAAAATTTTCGTAAAGGATTAAATAATGAGTCGGATTATATGTAATGGTCTAACGCCCTAAAAAATACAAATGATCATGTTAGAATGAGATCCTAATGTCAAACACGAGTGCGGAAGCATTTTATCAATTACAATTCAAACTTTTAGACCTTAATCACCTAGCTAAAATCACTATCAAGCAAGTACTAATAGCAATTGAGCAATTCGTTGGACATTTCAATTTTGGTGCAATTCAATTAGGATACAATATCAAAACATTTCTCTAATCTAAACAATTGCAATTCAATTAAAATTTTCCGTTATGACATGAATGAAATAAAATAGCGAAAGCGGAATAATTTACTTACTTTCCATCTCATTTTGTTGTCTCCTTTCTTCACTTGATCAACGGTGGAGATGTCTTTTGATTCGCGGTAGAGCCTTCATGTTGTGTTTTCCCCACAAGTCCTTCCGAGCGATTCAAGGGCGCTTTCATTTCTCCAATGAGCAGGAATGCCTCGACGGAGTATGATCACTTAATAGAATAGTAGATCAGTAGCTATGCACAACACATGTACCCTAACAACAGTGGAAAATATGTTTTGAATTACCCCTTAACACTTGGAGACTCGGGTCCTTTTATAGGAGCGAAAGTGTATCTCGGAAAGATGCAAAATTAATTATCAAATATTCATAATATATTTGAAATTATATTCTCTCCAATTCTCTTCCAAATTCTAATATTTACTGCTATAAATATTTCCATGAATTTGGTACAAAAGCTAAAATATCCAATCAGAAAGAAAACGATAAATATAGGCAGTCAAAACATGCCTTACAGTAGGTCTCTTGTGGCTGCAATGAATCTCATGCGGTCGCAATAGACTTGGTAATTTCAGACTTAGCAGGTTTTTGCCAAGTCTCTTGCGATCGCAATGGGTTCCTTTGCGATCGCAATGGGTTCCTTTGCGATCGCAATCAATCATGCCAAAATAGCAAATATATTGCCAAACTTCCCCTACTGTATTGCGACCGCAAGCAATCTTATTGCGACCGTAATAAATCTTCGTTTGTGTTGTTTTGCTTGGGCTTTGATCCAAGTTAAGTTAGGTTTTTCCCAAATAATATTTTTGACTTTACACTAACACATATATATAGTTTAATTGATTATAATCAGTCCATTAATAATTATAATCAATTTACTTTAGTTCTATACGCATTCGTGCCCAAAATCTTAGTGAAATACGTATAATGCCTTGAATATTGAATTAATCACATGTACGGCATTTCCACATATTACTCCTCGTAATATTGGTGACAGTACATGACATGAAGTAATCATATAACACATACTCCAAATTTAATTTATTGGAATTAACATCTCAATTTCAACAATCTCCCACATGGACAAGTGTGATCTATTTGATTACATGTCTTGGATATGGCAAGATCACTTTAAACTTTTCTGTCTTTCTGTTCATATCTCTTAAATAATTCGGTCCATTAGTTGTACCAGCACATGACTTAAACGATAGTCACCACATTTTCTTTGTGGCTTTATCGATGTAAACCACAGTACCAAATACTTTTGGATGACATGAATTAGACCTTAGTCATATAGTTCAGAATTTACACGAGAGTGTGATTTTACGTGCATATTTCTGAACGGATCACCCTTTATTTCTTTACTTTAGTGAGGTCAAAGCTTTAAGAAAGAACACAATGAGATTCAAAATATAATTTGCATATATCATAACTTGTTACAAATTACATAGCATGGAACTTCAAAAAACAAAATCAAACTTCCACATTTTCCCTAAACTATCCTAACATAGGTAATATGCCCATATGAGCAACATGCTCATGAAACTTCTTGAGTGGTAGTGTTTTTGTAAGGGGATCTGCAATCATGGAGTCTATACCAATATGTTCCACCTTTAACTCATTGTTATGTACTCTTTCTTTCACTGCCAGAAACTTCATGTCTATGTACTTAGACTTGGTCGAGCTTTTGTTGTTTGTCGCACAGAGTACGGCTAAATTGTTTTCACACATCAACATAAGTGGCCTCTTGATGGTAGGAACCACTTGTAGCCTAGTGACAAAATTCCTGAGCGACACGCCATGGTTTGAGGCTTCGTAGCATGCAATGAACTCGGCCGCCATAGTAGAAGGTGTCATGAGTGTCTGTTTAGCACTCTTCCACGATATAGCGCCGCCTGTCATCATGTAGATGTATTCTAATGTCAACTTTATGCTATCCACGCAGCCTCCAAAATTGGAATCGGTATATTCAATGACCTCGAGCTTTTCCAACTAAGATATGTGAGCATATAGTCTCTTATTTTTTTCAGGTACCTCAGCACCCTCTTTGTTGTTTTCCAGTGCTTCATTCATGTGTTACTTCAGTATCGTCCTAGCATTCCCGTAATGAAGGCTATATCCGATCTTGTGCACACTTGGGCATACATGAGACTGCCTACAACGGACGCATAGGCGATGTCTTTCATGGCAAGTCTTTCAAAATCAGTTTTGGGACATTGTGCGAGACTGAACTTATCTCCCTTAGCCACGGGTGTATCACCTGGTTTACAGTCTTTCATGCAATACCTACTTAGCATTTTATCAATGTAACTTTTTTGGGATAGTCTCAGAATACCCTCAATTCTGTCCCTTAGTATTTCTATTCCTAGAACAAATGAGGCATCACCAAGATCTTTCATCTCAAAGTTTCTAAATAGAAAATTCTTGTTTTGATGCAACATGTCCTTATCGTTACTTGCAAGTAGTATGTCACCAACATATAAGATCATAAATGTGAACTTGCTCCCACAGAACTTAAGGTATATGCATTCGTCAACTAAGTTAGACTCCAAATCGTATGAGCTGACTATGTTGTGAAACTTCAAATACCATTGTCGAGATGCTTGCTTGAGCCCATAAATGGATTTCTTAAGCCGGTACACCATAGACTTTGGATCATGATTGCCTCATGTAGATAGTTTCCTCAATGTCGCCATTGAGAAAAGCTGTCTTTATATCCATTTGATGGAGCTCCAAGTTATAATGAGCTACCAGTGCGAATATGATTCTCAACGTATCTTTTGATGAAACAGGAGAGAAGGTTTCATTGTAGTCGATGTCTTCTTTTTGAGTGAAACTCTTAGCGACAAGACATGCTTTATATTTTTCAACATTGCCTTTAGAATCTCGTTTAGTTTTGAAAATCCACTTACAACCAACGGTTTTCTTATCCTTAGGCAACGGAACAATATCTCACACATCACTGTCATTCATTGATTTCATCTCTTCATTCATCGCATCGATTCACTTTTGAGAATTAGAACTATTCATAGCTTGTTTGATATCTCTTTGGTCATTTTTAAACATACTTATGTCAAATTCATGTTCTTGAAGATAAGCAAATCTTCCAGTATATTTGTTCTATCTAGTGTATCTTCTTATTTGTACTGGTTCTGTAATTTCTTGAGGAGCAGTTTTTGTTAGAATTAAGACGTTAATTCCAATAAATTAAGTTGGACTACGTGTTATATGATTACAAACATGTCACGTACTGTTGCTAATGTTACGAGGAGTAACATTTGGAAATGTCGCTAAATGTGATTAATTAATATACAAGGCATTATACATATTTCACCAAGATTTTGGTCACGAATGCATATATAACTTATCTAAATTGATTATAATTATTGATGGACTGATTATGATCAATTAATGTATATATGAGTCTTAGTATAAAGTCAGAAATATTGTTTTGGCCAAACCCAACTTGTTTTGGATCAAAGCCCAAGCAAAATAGCACAAAACGTGATATATTGCAGCCGCAATAAGATTCATTGCGGTCGCAATACAGTAGGGAAAGATAAGGCAATAAATCTGCCATTTTGGCATGATTTATTGCGGCTGTAATGGATCTCATTGCGGCCGCAAGACACCTGGCAAAATGTTGCCAAGTGTGGGTTGTCTAGTCTATTGCGACCACAATGAAATTCATTGTGGCTGCATGGGACCTTCTGTAAGGCATGATTTCAATGCCTAGATCACTCGTTCTCTTTATGATTAAATAAAATGTATTTTGTACCAAATTCGTGGATGTATTTGCAGCAGTAAATACTAGAATTTGGAAAATAATTGGAGAGAATATAATTACAAATATTTGATAATTAATTCAGCAACTTTCAAGATACATTCTGACCCCTATAAAAGATCCCGGGTCTCCAAACGTTAGGTGATAACGAGAGATCAGAATTTTCTATGATTAGGGCACATGTGTTGTGCATATCTATTGTACTCTATCCATTAAGAGTTCATACTCCATCGAGGCGTTCGTGCTCGTCTGGAGAAAGGATAGCGCCCCCGAATCATTTGGAAGGATCCGTCGGGAAAAGACGTACCGAAGAACTTTCGTAGATTCAAGACATCTCAACCATGCAAGGACTAAAGATCGGAGACGACGGGTGGAGATGAAAAGTAAGTAAACCCGCTTTCGCTTTTTTATTTCTCATTTATGTCGCAACGGTTTTGTTAATTTGATTGAACTGCAACTGTGTTAGATTAGGGAATGGTTAATCGATTTGATACCCTAATTGAATCGCACCAAACTCAATTAAATTATTCTCAACAGTTTCATGAACATCATATCCAACTTTTGGATCTCCCACAGGCTCAGGGCCATTGACATCGCCCATGACAACATCATTATTTGGGATAGATTCGGGTCCATTTGTATTCATGTCATCCTGCGAAATTTGAGTAGGGAATGTAGTTTGCCTATTGACATGAGATGCATTTTCAGGATTTATCAATATTGAAATAGTGACAAAGTCCGAACGAATGTTCGAAGTGTCATTATCCCTCTCTTTCTAAAAAATGTCATCCAGGGTCATATCTCCCCTCACAAACTCATTATCTTTGAAAATTTTCGCATTTTTTTGACTCGAATATCGTATGGATTATAGAATTTATACCCTCTAGATCTTTCAGGATATCCAACAAAATAGCAACTAACAGTTCTTTCATCCAGTTTCTTTTCTGTCGGCCTATAAGGCCTTGCTTCTGCTAGACATCTCCAAATTCGAAAATGATTTAGACTAGGCTTGCGCCCAAAATAAATCTCAAATAAGGTTTTATTAGTTGCTTTAGTTAAAACTCTGTTGAGTATATAAGCTGTAGTTTTTAAGACTTCTCCCCACAAACTTTCTAGTAGAGTTGTACGAGCAATCATATTTCTCACCACGTCTTTGAGGGCGCGATTGCGCCTTTCGACAACATCATTCATTGTAGGCGAGCCTGGTAATGTATACTGTGGCACAATCCCGCATTCCTCTAAGAATTTTGCGAAGGGTCTCGAACATTATTCTCCTGACCCGTCATATCTGTCGTAGTATTCACAACCACGATAAGATCTAACGGCTTTAATCCATTTGTTAAGTTGTAACTCAACTTTCGCTTTATAACTTTGTAACACGTCTAGTGCTTCAGACTTTTCTTTAATTAAATAGATGTGTCCTGTGAAATCCGTAAAATTTTGAACTGGATAAAGATGATTAACCTATAACAAAATTTTACTTGTTAAACTAGCATACAAAACAAACAAAATCTTATAGTAAATAAAGGTGGTAATAAATAATAATGAATAATATTTAAAAATAATAAATTTTATAAATAAGTTAACATAACAAGGAATAAAAAGTTTAAAACAAATCTTGTAAATAAATAAAAACTTGACATGTACAAAATAAAATACAAAAGCAAAAGAAACTAATATAACCAATAAATGACAATACTTGACAATTAAACATACATAATTTCCTTAATTTAGAATTAAGGATCATGTAAATAAATATATTAACTATAAGATTTATCCAGCCCAATTAAGTAATTCAATGTCCTAAGCCTAAAATTCTTAAATAAAATAGGAACATGCATCAAATCAATCTAACCCGCCCCAAGAATTAAAATAGATCACCACACGCTGGGCCAAACCACCCAGGCCCTAGATCACCCATAAGAACCTTGATTTAAACTAAATACATAAGTATTAAACATGTTGTCATTCAGTGTGACCCAACGAGTCTGTTACTAGTCGTGCAGGTTTCGGCTCAGTCACAGGAAGGCCAACAGACCTATCCCTTGGAACCTCCGCATGCCCAGATTCTCTGTGGCTTAGACTTTGACACCTTGTGTGAAACGAGTCAACTGAAACATATAATGAGTTAGGAAGTGATCCAAAACATAACCAACCATGAAGACGACGCCACGGCAGATCCCGCTGCCTCGAAACCCTTCCCTTTTTCCTATCTCTCCTACGCGTCCTTTTTCTCCCATTTTCTATTTTCCCTTGGACCTCACCCTAACCGCTACCCCTTCTCCCTCCTCGATATCCCCTTCTGCACCCTATCGACTGCTGGTTAATCCCCTTATCCCTCCTGTTCAAGCCACCTCTCTCCTTCTGGCTTTGCCAGCTGGCCCAAGGGCATTTGCTCCTTGTTACACATGTGCACGTCATGTTAGTTCGTTCTCCCCTAAGGCCACCTTGGTTTGAATCGATTTCAAAACCTAGAAGACCATTTCTGGTCTGAGACAGGCTTCAAACCATTTAAGTCAATTCAGATACTCCTAGCAATTGCCGCATTTCATGATAATGAAATATGGCAAATGGATGTCAAAACCGCCTTCTTAAATGGAAATTTAGAAAAGGATGTGTATATGACACAACTTGAGGGTTTTGAGGATCCAAAGAGCGCTGGGAAGATATGCAAACTTTGTAAATCAATTTATGGATTGAAGCAAGCATCACGGAGTTGGAATCTTCGGTTTGACGAAGAAGTCAAAAAGTTTAACTTCATCAGATGTGAAGAAGAATCGTGTGTATACAGGAAAACTAGTGGGAGTGTCATCGCCTTTTTAATCTTATATGTAGATGACATACTCCTAATGGGAAACAATATTCCTATGTTGCAAAAGGCTAAGTCTTCATTAAAGAAAGTGTTCTCAATGAAGGACTTAGACGATGATGTCTATATACTAGGCATAAAGATCTATCGTCATAGATCGAAAAGACTTATAGGATTAAGTCAAGGCACGTACATTGACAAAGTGCTAAATAGGTTTAGCATGCAGGATTCTAAGAAAGGATTCCTGCCAATGAATCATGGTGCGCAACTTAGCAAGACTCAGTATCCTTCGACAACTGATGAGCGAAGCATAATGAGTAGAGTGCCATACGCTTCGGCTATAGGCTCTATCATGTACGCCATGTTGTGCACTCGCCCTGATGTCTTGTACGATTTAAGTGTGACGAGTAGATATCAGGCTATATCCAAGCATGGAGCACTGGAATGCTGCAAAGAATATCCTTAAGTACTTAAGAAGAACTAAGGATATGTTTCTCGTCTATGGTGGTGACTCCGAGCTTGTGATAAACGGTTACACAAATGCAAGTTTCCAAACTGATCGAGATGATTCGAGATCACAGTCCGGGTACGTGTTCATACTCAATGGAGAAGCTGTGAGCTGGAATAGTTCAAAGCAGGAGACTACAACAGACTCAACAATCGAAGCTGAGTACATAGCTGCATCCGAAGCAGCAAAAGAAGGGTTCTGGATCAAGAAGTTCCTTAGCGAACTTGGAGTGGTTCCCAGTGCTCAAGGACCTGTGGACCTCTATTGTGACAACAATGGAGCTATAGCTCAGGCTAATGAACCGAGATCGCACTCGAGATCCAAGCATGTTTTACGACGTTATCACCTGATACGAGAAATCGTAAATAGAGGTGATGTAAAGATATGTAGAGTTGACACAGCCAGCAACACAGCTGACCCACTCACGAAACCTCTTCCTCAAGCCAAGCACCAGTTGCATACAACTTCTATGGGTCTGAGACACATAGGAGATTGGTTATGAGTTTTTCTTTAGATCTATGAGATTTTTTAAATTTAGGGATTCGTGCAACTAGAGCCTACGATGATTGGCTTCTAGCTTAAGTGGAATATTGTTAGTTTGTAATAATCTAGAAGTCAATAATACGATAAATTATCATAAAGCTTTGTTCATGAATTGAGTGATTAATAAACTGTCATTTTGTTACCTTGAGTATTATTGAATTTATTGAATCATTCCTTTATCTGACTTGAGTCAATAACTGAAATTGTGAAACTTCATAATATAGATGATATATATTCTTAAAAGTCTCTAACCAAGATAATTAGCAGGAACGCTAACTTACCGTTACAAGATTAGAATGTGAATTAAAAAATGGTTAAGTTTTACAAACCATAGACATGAGATGTCGTTTTAATCACATGAATACATGTTAGAGGAACATGGTATTTGACAGACCTCGAATGAAACATTAAATGGAATTGTGTACGTGTCATTAATGTTTTCATTCAGTGTTGAGTTCTAATGTATGAGGTATTCATCTTTCCTACTAAGAGATGTGTATGTGTGATTGTTATCTAACACTATCGATAAAACACAATCATAACGGTAGCTTTTCGGTATATATAGCTTAGTTGAGGTAGTGATGGTTTACTGAAAGTACTATTGTCCCTCGTATCTTGATACGAGTTACAGTATCACTAGACCCCTTGATTGAGTAAGATTATCTGCATGCGGTGTAATTACAAGAGTAATTATATTTGATAAGTCTCCTCAAGATCGAGAAAATATTAAGTTTGCAAGGATGACACACACCTGCCTTGAAACTAATCTGATACTGTGAGACGAAAGAATTAACACAACTAAAATGTTTAGTGGATCGTGATACTGCATAAGTACAACATCGTCTGCGTAATTTGATGGTCATAGCGCAGATGTCAGATGCCTCATATGATTATAGAAATTAAAATGGTTTTAATTCTATTTACCAACATAACACAGATCCTATTGGGTCACACTGTATAGGAGCTAATCAGAGAATCTTAATGATTAATTACAAATAGTTATAATTAATATTAAGATGGTTATAATTAATTATATATGATATGATTAAATTATATATGTCATATAAGATGACAAGCAAAAACAACGGTTGAATTTATAAACGTATACGATACGTTGTATAAAATCATACTGCAACCAAACAAATGTCAAACCCTGAGAAATATAATTGTTGAGAACAATCATATGTTTATGTATATTTATATATATTTGATTTAAATTTTAAATATTGATTATGGTTTTGAATTTGAAATGAAAGTCATTTATCAAATTAAAACCTTAATTAAAATCTTAATTAAAAATAAATAAATAAAAAATAAAAAGGGGTATTTTGGAATTTTCACAATTTTCAAAATATCCCCCTTTGCCGACCTTACAAGGGTATTTGTGCAAATTTGATTTTTTTCAAGGGTTTATTTGCAAAAAGTACTCATCCTCGTTTTGCTATAAATAGAGGGGTAGGGGGAGAGAGAAATGAGCACCAAAATCGACTCGTATCTGTTAATTCAGGATCGTATCAATAAATATACTTTCTCTCTTTCTCGAATACGGTTGTTTACGGGATTCAGAAAATAGTTTTTGCAAGTCTTCTATGGTCCAATTAGAATTTGGATCAAGGTATTAATGTTATATTAATCTATTTAATTTGTAAGTAGATTAAAGTTTTAGAATTCAGTTAAGGAGTAGATCTGTTTAGGGATTAAGTAGGATTTTGATGTTAGGGATAAACGGGAAGTGGATACTCTCTGTGGTTTATCCGACATACCCCGCTTAATTGACGGGTAAGTTAGACGTAAAATTTTTGTTTTACGGTCTTTCCGCTACTTAGGCCAATTGACGGGTTTTGAACTGTTCGTAAGTCAACAAACACCACTGTAACACATATTGGACTGATTCTGCTGTTGCTATGTTGTGCATTGTTGTTTCGGATTGATTTGGGTCCAGGGTGGTGACTGGGCCCAGGTGTGGCTATCGGACTTTAGGGCCTTAAATTCTGGACTTTAAGGATTAAAAACAGAAAAATATAAAATGGGCATTTGGGCCACTATCGCCCACTGGGCCTCTGGACTTTTGCTGAATAAAATAACAGAACAGCTAAAATTATAACTTTGGATTATTTGAGTTTGGGCTCTATTTGGACTGAGATTGGTATACAAACATGAGCTACAAAATAGTGGGCTGGCCCATGTTAATTCAATAGTTGTAATAGACTCGAATAAATAAATAAACAAAAAGGTCGAGAAAGGTATATAAGGGAAATGACGATTATAGCCCGTACAACGAGAGCTATAGCGATGACGTGTGAGTCTCGGGCTCCGATCCTATTCAGGATTAACACAAAAACAAAACATAAAATAAAACGGGACCCACATGAGTTTATTTGTGTTTCTTATATATTTTCTATATCTTTTCTATACTATATGAAGCACAAACTTATTATAACGTATACTATACGACATAGTTATATAGTTACGATATATAATTAGTCCCGACTTCTTGCAAAAGTGACAAATCACCTTATCTCCTGATTTCTCGGGAGTATTATCAACCTTCTGCTTTTTATCTATAGCTTCCTTAATAGGCTATTTTTTCCTTATTATTCTTGTGCTTACCTTTCTTGGGATTAGGTTTTACAACATGAGCCTCATCTTCCTTGGCCAACTTCTGCCTTTCCTCCTCCTGTACCAGCTGAGCTTCAAGCTCAGCCACTATCCATTTTTCCTTCAGACAGTTGTAAGTCATACTGAATTGACTAAAAGAAGGAGGAAGAGACATGAAGTACTTAATGAGAAGATCATCAAAGAAATTGAACTCGTGCAAGAGAAGCGCACGTTAAAGCTTGATCATTTCAGTGATGTGCTCCCTAATTCTAGTTTTTTCGTTGTATTTCAGAGTGTGAAGTTTGGTCATGAGTGTATGTATTTGTGTTCTTTTACTCACGATAAACTTCTCCTCGAAAGCACTAAGATATTTCTTAGCGTCGGAATCTTGATCGGGTACACAACTTTGGAGAGTTTCATGGGTTGTCATTTTCATGATCATAAGACACATCCTATCGTTATAATCCCAATCCTCCATGTGAGCCTTTTCAGGAGCGGTGGGCTCCTTTCTAGCTGACACTGGGTGGTCATAACGTAATGCCCGATCATACTTCATCATCCTCAGAAACAATCTAAGTTTTGATTCCCATAGTTTAAATTTGCCTTAGTTAGGGACATAATCTGATTCATCATTGTCAAATTGTCTGAAAATTTTTAGAAAACAAGAGAAATATCAGTTTATGCATCACGTTCCTTAATCACCATTTATAAGTCTATTTAAAGGTCTTGACAAAAAGAACTTTAGAATGACTCCATTAATTTTATTTTAATCAACAATACTATTCAGCATGAGGCCCCGATGGGAGCGGTCAATAATCTTAGGTATTTTGGTGTTACACACAAATACAAATGAGATATTTTACCGCTCTTGCCGATGGGTTCGATTGGCATACCTATGTACTAGTGACCAGGCAAGTCAAGTAAGGGAGGTGAGTCACAAGCGGACTACTTAAGTACCAAGCCTCAAATACTTTTCTAGACATCACTAGCACGTAGTTTCTCATTACTTTTCTTTATGCACATTACTTTATGTGTATTAACAACTTCTTAATGTACTAATCCTCTGAAGAGAGAAATTAATAATTTGTTGCTAACGCACGTTCTTTTAACTTTCATTGGACATCTTGCTTGTAACTTTAGCGAAGGTGTTCGGAAGCGAACACGATCGTTTAACAAGATGGACATGTATTTCTAATTGCCTTTAAATAGATTAAAATCGTGCAAAAGTCTACATTGAACATATCCTAAAAGGAAACTACTCATCCATAATATACATATATTGTATTATTAACTAATAGGGGCTTTAAATTAGAATTTTCCAATTTCTCTATTTGTTAATAATATATATATATATATTACAAAATATAGACTTTTAAACATATTTAGTATTTACTAAAACCTTTACAAAATCACTAAATATTTGTCAATACCATATTTTAATCTTAATTGAATGCTTTTAGAATTTAGTAATTTTATCTTGGCTTTTATTAGCATTTAGACTAATTATAAATATTAACCAAATTCTATATTAAGATAAAATAGTAGTAATATTGTAGCAAAATTAATTATAATTATGTATAAATAAAAATATATATATATATATATCCTGAATTACAATTAATTTACAGCTACTCCTAATTAACAGAAAATTAAATTCTAGAAAAATGGCACAATAAACCTTTTAATTCAAAGTTTGTATCATTTTCCATAGTCATTGCGACCGCAAACAATTTCATTGCGGTTGCAAGGCATCCTGTCAATTCAAATTATGTTATCTGGAATTTCCAGAAAACAACACAAAGTATGCTCTCTTGCGGGCGCAATGACCCTGGGTTGCGACCGTAATGCAACATGTCAATTTAAAGTTTTGGCAGCGAGCAACCCAGTGTCTTGTGGCCGCAATGAAGTTAATTGCGGCCACAATTAAGTTGTCAATTGGTTTTTCTTTATTTCCAGAAACAGAAACTTTCCCAAAATTTATTGTGGCCGCAATGAACTTCATTGCGACCGTAATAGAACTTGTTTTTGTTCAAATTGGCTTTGTTATGAAAATAAACAGTTCTGAAAATAACTTTTCGAATTTATCACTAAAATTGTTGCATTTCTTTCTTAAAATTAACTTTATTTGTTCAAATAATTGTTCTAAATATTAATAAACATAAAATTTGAATAAAATTGTTGCATTTCTTTCTTAAAATTAACTTTATTGCGTGTAAAATTTTATTGGAAAAAATTTGAATACACTAAAATTAGATATATTAGACATTTCGAATCATTTCGAACTATTCGTTTTTTATTTATAGTGTGAATTTTCATACATATAGTATATCTATTTTCGATGTATTTAAGCAATTTTATTTAAATCTTTCAAAATTAGCATGGGAGTTCGTATGTACTTCTATTTTATGAGATAACGATTGCGCTATTCTCTAATCTGATCTTTCGTATTTATACGATCGAACGAAACAAAGTGCGGGAACTGTTTTATGATATATAAAAATAGAGGGCCACAAAATATTTGTGATTCGTGACTAGTTCGTATTTGACTCGCTAACAACTCGTTGTTAACAATTCAAGTTGTTAACGAGACGAGTTTGCCAGCTCGTTAATAAACGAGCCGATCTCGAGATAGATCTTCCTGCAAAGAATTTTCACAATTTTATAATTTTATTATGTTTTCTTAAACTATTTTCTCATCTTTTTGCAAACAAGCTACAAACAAGATATACACTAATTTAGAGTTTCAACTCGTGACCACTTATAGTAGCGAATCAAACCAGCTAGTTAACGTACCGAAACAAATTCAACCCAACTCGCTCGAGATCGGCTCGTTGTATAAACCCCGTTAAATGAGTTCTTAAGAGTCCACCTAAAAAAAATAACAGAAATGACAGTATATAAAAAATAAAACAGAACGGATTTCATTCCCTACTGCGGTCTGCGGTTACTCGCGTAGAAACCGACATTAACAGATAAAGATGAGCTGGTACGGTACCGGTGGTGAAGGGCACCTACCTCATCCATTCAACCAATCCCAATCAGAAGGGCACCGGTCGCTTTCAGTCGGTAACCACACCCACCGTCCTCTATAATTTAAATTATCGCCTACACCCGTTTCACGTTAACAAATGGCATGGAACAACCGACCTGACAAATGCTTTGCCCTTTGGGAACAAAACCTGTGGCTTAGGTTCTCAGTACACCAAGTCTACATCACAGTAACAACGTGGTTTCTAGGGAACCATCACAAACCTTTTTAATTAGTCACGAACGCACGATGCGCGAACAAACTGACCACTTGGCTTTGATTGCCACGCCATTCACTCCACTCGCTAAGACCCATTCAGATGCTATCACACTAATTTGTGTAATGAGTCGTTCTGACTGTATGTTGTTGATTCGTTACACTAACGATTTCAATTATAGAAAACAAAAGTTGGCAACCGACGACTTGGACTGGTCCGTTTACTGGTCCAACAAGGTCTAATTCACGTATTCCAGGTTTCTTCCTTCCACGAAAATACCCTTAAATGCTACAAATATTACGAAGATTGCCACCAAGATTGCTTCTCTGATTCTCGCCTTCAATGGTGTCCTCATCAGCTCATCCACCCATGTGACTGGGGTCCACTCCGTGGCATTTACGTTATATTAACAAAGAATGAGGGTTGGCTTTCTGTCTAAACCCGTCAATAATTGCGTGCGCGAGTGGTTCATAGTATATGAATTCATATCAGCTGTTATTCTAGGGAAAAACAGGGCCGTGTTTTCCTCAAATCTGACCGTCTATTTTTGATCTAACGGTTAAAATATATAATACATCGGGCCCGTGCAGTCCATCTGAGCCGTCCGTTCATCAGCGTCGAAATCTGGCGGTCAGATCAAAGGATAACAGGGTCCTGTTATCCTCGAGAATAACAGCAGATACGGACGCCATAGTATATATTAAAGATTGCTTTTAAATTAAAGCGAGCGAATATTTTATATTTAAATGGTTTTATTGTAAACAACCGTGTCTCGGGTCAAATCTTATATCGGAGTCGGTTTAAGAACGTAAACCGTTAATACCCGATCCAGTTTCGGGTTCCAAAGATTTTGTGATTATATTAGAACTGTTATTGTAATTCGTTTTTAACGATTAAATTTTATACAAACTAGAAATTGCATCGCGACGTATCGCCGCTTCTTGATTTTTTTAAGAAGAAATATTTTGTATTAAAAAATAAACTGTACAATTATACTAACTTCAATCTTTTTATTAAATAATATTGTTTCATTGAAATTATAGATATAATAATAAATATCATATATTTTTCTTAAGTTTTTTTGAAAGCATCATGATTTATATGAAATGAGGAAGGGGTGAACATTAATGACGTGAATTTAATGTTATTAATGATTTATACTGAAATTAATGACGTGTCTCATTAATTACGTATCTCGTGTCCGATAACCTGGACACACGTACAATGCATGTTGAATAGCAAAATAAAGTGTCGGAGTGTCAGAAAAATTAGACAAGCCGACGCTTAGCAAACTTTTTATATAAGTATTCCGATAATCTGGATACACATACAATGCAAGTTGAATAGCAAAATGAAGTGTCAGAGTGTTAGAAAAATTAGACACGCCGACACTTAACAAATTTTATATATAGTATTGATATTGATATATGAAGTCACAACACTTTATTTCAACTTGTGTCAATTTCTATATTTCTTTATTTTCTTTAACACGGCCAAGACATTTTTCATATATTTGGTTACACTTTATATTAAGCCTTAATTTTCGTGAGAGAGTATAATTTTTTTTCAACAAGGGGCAATTTTTTTTAATATACATAATTATTTTGCAATAAAATTTGATAAATTGTATAAATATATAAGATTATTTTGCAAAAAAAAATTTCAGGAAGGCAACCTACATGGATCCGCCCCGAGCTAATTATAATTTTATGCAAACCATAATAGTGATATTACGATGCTTACACAAGCTCTATCGTGCTTGCGACCGCATATCTCGAATTTTCAAGTGAAAATGAACAATTCAAAATGTTTAAAATGCTATCTATACTAAAATCTACGTAGAGCTAAAATTTTAAAAATTTTGTATATTTTTATGGTTAAAAAAGTCATTAATCCAACAATTTACAAACTCCTTCAATTAAGAATTATTAACATATCCGATAAGATAGTAAAAAAATAAAAAATGGAAGTATTGGTCCATAAATAAATTTTAGTATGAACAACGTTTCAACACTTGAAGTCGGCCATTTTTACTTTCAAATTTAAAATATGAGTCGTAACCACCAGCTCTATGGTACTTGCGTAAGCATCGTTATTCCATATCATAATAATGCAAGTGCACAAAATATATTTATTACTTTTCTAAATGATGATAATAAGCAAATAAAACTCAAAAAATAGACACGACATAACTATATTACCGAAGTTGACTCCTTTTTTACTATATAATTATTAGTCTTCTAAACAACAATAATAAGCAAATAAAACTAACAAAAAATGGACACGATAGAACTATATAAGCGAAATTGATCTTTTACTATCTAAATTATCACATTTCTTCACTTATTACATAAATATACCTTTTTTACTTTCATCTTTGATTTCGTTTTTTCGTTTAATTTATTTTATCTCTATTCTTTGTCATTTCTCTTCTAGTACGATTGCGGTAGCGATAGAAATAGACTATTTTTGTTAATATAAAATTATTATAATTGTAATTATAATTAAATTTTTATTGTCTCCAATGCTTTACTATTTTTTTGTATATTGTATAGACATAGTAAACTATTTTGAAATATTTTAGTTGAGAGAAAGATTTATAGTATTTAAAAAAGAGAGAAGTTACATAATTTTATGTTAAGAGTAATTTTGTAAGAAAGTCTTGCCAATTATATTTTGCATCCCACATGTATGAAATTACAAATTAAATCCACAAGGCTTCAAAGTGTAAAGCTTGCTATAGATGTGCTTAAATGGCAAAGTCACAATATAAAAATTAACTTATAAAATATTTATAGGAGAAAATATACTGACATTTTATTAGAAAAATATTTATTACATCATATAAATCGCTATTGAAAATAAATATTTTGTTTCATTTAGTTTGACCTCATGTAAACTACGTACTTTTTTGTTATCTGTAATATGACTAAACTATTTCTCGTTGTTTTTTCACACGTTGTACTAAGCTATATATAATTTTATTATAACATAACATCTTAAGAAGGAAAGCTACACATTACATTTTATTTATTGGGAACTGATATATCGATTTCGTCATCGATATGTATGTCGCTCAGCGAGTTAAAATAGTTATTATACACATTGTTTGAGTTATTATGTATGTTATTTTGTATTGAAAAATATTTATCCATGTTATTTTTTCTTAACATGTATAACGACTCAAATAACATGCATAATAGCTTTTTTCAGTACAAAAATAATATGCTTCATAACTCAAATAACATGTATAATAATTTTTTTAACATGCAGAGCGATATGCATATCGATGACGGAATCAACATAACATTTTACTTATTTATTTCACTAAATAGACGAAAAATTGAAACTAACAAAAAGAGAGAAGATGTTCATAATGAAAGATCAATCGAAAAAAAGAATAAAAAACAACGCTGAATATGAGATAATTCATAATCAAGATGTTGTAGCCTAAAAGTTAAAACTAACTACCAGAATTATGACAATAATTAATTAATAAACCGGCTTGAAAACGTGTGCCATGATACCCATAATGCCATCCCATATTAGCGAATCCCATTCAAATCGGGTTCACCTCGCACCAACCCGCGAAGCCCCGAACCGACTCCGTCTGTTTTGTTACCTTTCCACTTATTATAAATTGACCCTTCCTCTGTATTTACCCTCACATTTCCTTTCTCCTCTCTCTCTCCCACTATCCTTTCGTTCCTTCATTTCTCATCCGTCGACATGGCGACAGCAATTCTGAGACCGCAAGACTGCCTCAGACAGCAACCTTTCTACGACCCCTTCTACATTCCTAAACCCTTTCCAAACCGGAGAAGATCCCGCTCGGTTCGATCCAACCAAGCAACCACCCCTTCCCCTTCTCCCCCTTCCAAGCATGCTCGACCAGACCCCAACAACTCCAACCGCAAATCCTCCTCTCCTTCTCCTTCTCCTTCCCCCTCCCCTTCCCCTTCCCCTTCAACCTCTCCTCTCTCCACCTCTCCTCTACAGGACAGATTCAGGCTTCTTAAACGCGGGGAAATGCTTCCCACGCCTCAAACCGGATCTGAAAAGGGGTCTCCAGTCGAGAGCAAACAGAAACAAAAGCAAAAGAGGATCGAACAAGAGGTCTCGCCAACTAAGATGGTTCCTTTCTCACGCAGATCCGAACCGCCGCCAACTACTCGGGTTGAGAAAACCCCACCACGTAAGAAAACCCAGTCAGATCGGGCCAAATCCGAACTAACTACTGCCCTGGCTAAACCAATCCGAGTCGGATCTGACACTGAATCGATCTTTGCTGGACCAAACTTTGCGGTTTGCGCGCCTGAGGCATGTTGTCTTCCACAGCCGATGTACTTGCTGAGGTCGAGCAGTGGTGGCATGACAAGCGATGACGAGGCTTCAAAAACCTTGCGAAGCCTACTGAAGTTGCAGTGTGTTTAGCAAGCGGTGTTTGCCTTAACTAGATCTGATGATGTTTGCGGTGTTTGATTAGTAGCACGATAAATCACGTTGTTTTACTGTATGTCTGTAAAGAAGGTACTACAATTCGAAAGGGGAGGATTTCCTCTGTTTTTTTTCAAGAGGAAAAGGGTGGTTGAATTGGAGTTGGAAGGCTAATTAGAGTTAGTTAGATGGGGTAGGCAGAAAAATTGCAGGGAGGTGGTGTGTCTTCTTTCTTGTGCAGATAGAAAAAAGGTGGTTTTTTTTCTTTAATCCTTGAAAGTTTAGGAATTAGATCGGATTTGTCAGGTTTCAGGTGGTTGGTTTGTTGCTGTTATTCGAAGGGGACAGATTGTAATTTGGTTAGGTTAGTTTACTCGTTGGGTCGGTCACTTAATTTGGAGTTCAGGAATTAGTAATACTGTAAGGTGTTGTTGGTATTGTAAGGTGTTTGATGGTATGTTGGTGTAGAAGTTCGTTTTTTTTACAAAGTTCTGTGGGTAGTGTGTGTAAGTCGATTTAAATTCAATAAAATGAGTTTGGAGTTCAGGAATTAGTAATACTGTATGGTGTTGTTGGTATTGTAAGGTGTTTGATGGTATGTTGGTGTAGAAGTTCGTTTTTTTTTTAAAGTTCTGTGATCCTTTCTTAGTAGGGTAATGTGTGTAAGTCGATTTAAATTCAATAAAATGAGTTTGTGAGTTCATCCGGCTGTTGTTTCTATGATTCTTTCTTTCTTTTCATTTATCAAAGTTATAATTCAGAGTTCATATCAGTATTAATATTGTCGATTGGGACGGTTGTACATTAATTTAAAAGATATTATGATGTAAAGAGCTGTGTCTACTATTTTGGGGATTCAGGAGCTATTCTGGTACATCGACAACTGAGACAACTATTCTGAGTTTATGCAGTTATTCATCACCGAGTAGTTCATCTTACTAGTTGTTTTTCCCCTACAACTCCTCATTTATATTGGTTTTGGATCTATATTGGTTTTTAAATCTCTGAATTGTCTTGATTGTGTAAATTTGTACCATTCCAGACCTGATCATGTATGAATAAGCTTAGTACTGTAATATCACCATAACTGAGTGATTGTAGCTTCATATACTTGCTGGTTGTACCAAACCGGTGGTCATTTACCAGTCATATTTACCAGAATGTAAACACTAACTGAAATGTTTTACATGATTCCGGCCACCCTATTCGGATCGAACAAAAAACATGATTTTTGTTATGAACAGTGCGGGATCATTTGCGTAGTTTTATGCGAGAGGATGTGAATTTGTACCAGTCCAGTACTCTACCGTTACATTCATCATTATGTATGCTATGTCTGGTATTTGAAACAAACTGTTAGTTTTGATGTAAGATAATTTTCTTTTCTTCATTTGTTTCTTGCTTTCCGGTATTGAATATTTGAATTGTAATGTTCTCAATATAACAGGTTTGATCAATTGTTGATTTCATTGAAGAGAAAAAAAGGTATTGTTCCTCAAAACAGCCCTTTTAAATATGTGGTCAATAATTTGCAGTAGGTTGTGGAATCTAATGATGTCTCTTTGTTTGTTACTTTGTTATTTTTATGCTTTTTCCCCCAAAGAGAGGAGAACCAAAACAGAGTGTTCCCTAATTCCTACCCCTACCCCTACCCCTACCATTGCTTAGACAAGTTCATTGAATACATATTTTCCCTTTATTTAGTCGTCAACTTATATCTCTATTATGAAACCTTGCACGGTTTGGAGAGAAATATTAGAACAGAAGCTTCTTCTGGATGAGGCGGTTTGGAGAGAAATATTAGAACAGAAGCTTCTTCTGGATGAGGCGGTTTGGAGAGAAATATTAGAACAGAAGCTTCTTCTGGATGAGGTCGTTTGGAAGATGTCAATTAAAATTTGACATCTATGAATAGTAATAGTAATACACGCATAATACCAGACGAAGCAAACATGCGATCCAGCTGTGTCAATGTTCTGTCAAGACTTGAGACCTGGTTACGTCACAACCCACGGATCCGAATCTGCTGCTTGTATTTGAGGTAAGCTGGATGCTGCTTGTCTCGATCTGACCGTCACGGATGATTGTGATTTGATTCAGGAGACAAATTCTTTGACCGTTAGATGAGTTTTAAACGGTTCAAATCAAAACAAGCAGAAAACAAGTAGAATTTGACAAGCAGCTGATTTGGTTCCACAACCCACAGGTACATCAATGTTCCGTGTCAATGTTTTCTTGATGTCGTTTTTTTCCAAGTAGAGAACTCATCATTTTAACACGTCTTTTTTGTAGGATAGGTTTCTATGGCTACGAAAACTAAACACAAATTTAATCGCCGAAATTCATACTCGCGATTTAATTATTCATGCTGTGTGTTGTTTTCAATTGGTTCTTTAATGCATCTGAGGTATATGTAGCCCAATCAATTTTGTTAAATTATCTCGTGCCGTTCGATTAGACATTAGACATTCACTATTTCGAAGGAAGGCTGGAAGAGAGAAACAATATCATAGAAAAATAATATTATTAAAGGCAGAATAAAAGAAGTTTAAGAGTTGATGAAAAACCATTCTCCGATTTTGTCTAGTGTGATATAAGTTTGGATAATTAAATACACTCGTTATACGGAGATAATACTCCCAATAAGAAAATTTTCCAATAGGAGATGAGAAAGGACAAATTTGAGAATGGTGTATTATAAATCAGTACTTTTATTTATTCATTTTTTTTTTCAAATGATCTAGCAGCTCAAGTCTAAAATAAAATAAAATAATGGCTCTCTTGAGAAAATTTTTATGGTCCATGGCTATTAAGAGGTGACTTTAATTAGATTTAGAAATGAAAAAAGAGGTTTCCTTTAACCATATAAACATGAATAAATTTAACACATGGATAGATGATAATAACCTAACATAATATAAATGCACAAATAAAAAATTCACATGGTCTAGAGGTACACATAGCAACCAGCATGCTTGCTTAGATATGTATTTAATGATGAATGCAATACTATATATCCTTGTACTAAATAATTGCTCTAGTGAAATAAGTTTCTGATCATAATTCTATTGTCATGGAATTTGGTAAAAATTCAAATTATTGTAATTTTCAATTTAGATTTGAGTCCCATTGGTTTCAATATGAAGAATTTATTGGCATAGTACATGAAAGATGGTCTCACATGAGAATGGAACATCGAATGAAAGCTAATGTTTGAAAACTTGAACTAGATAATCTAAGACAAAAATTAAGAGGTTAGAATGCAAATCTTAAAAAGCAAGTAAGAGATAAAAAATAAAGTATGGTACAACAGTTAAAAGAATTCGAATTGATTGCAGAAGATAGAGAATTATTTGATAATGAAATTCAAGAAGTATTTCAAGCAAAAGTTGAATTACTCGATATACATAAGACTGAAACACAATATTGACAACAAAGGTCAATAGTGACTTGGTTGAAAGAAGGTGATGCAAATTCAACATTTTTTTCAAAAAATAGCCTCCTTTAATCATAAAAAAATAAAATTAATTCACTATCAATTGATAAGGCACTTATAACAGATGAGAAAGATATTCAATCCATTGATTTTAACCATTTTAAAAGCATTTTAGGTCAACCTGGAACCACATGGTCTGTTATGTCAGACAATATGTGGGAAACAAAAGATAAAGTAACATCAAGAGAAAATGATGATCTTATTGAACCTTTTACACTATTAGAAATTGAAATAGCAGTATTCCAAATGGACCCTAATAAAGCAGCAAGCCCTGATGGTTTTAGCATGATATTTTATCAAAAAATTTGGGATCTAATTAAGCATGAATTATTTAGTATGTTCCAAGATTTTCATAATAACAATTTAGATATTGACAAGTTAAATAGGGCACTTATAGTTTTAATTCCTAAGATAAAAGAAACATCTTCAATTACTGAATATAGACCTATAAGCCTTTTAAATTGTATTTATAAAATATCTACAAAAGTATTAACCAATAGACTCTATTCAGTTTTGAATAGAATAATTAGTAATAATCAAACTGCTTTTTTAAAAGGAAGAGTTATCCTCGAGAGTGTTATTACAGCTCATGAGGTATTAGATTCAATTCATAAGTCAGAAGAAGAAGGAATAATGCTCAAATTGGATTTTGAGAAAGCATTTGATACCCTTAATTGGGAATACTTATTTGAAGTATTAAGACAAAGAGGTTTTAGCAATACCTGGATTTCATGGATTAAAAAACTATTATACAAGGGTCATAGTGCAGTATTAGTAAATAGAAAAATATGGGCTTATTTTGAATGCAAGAGAGGTGTTAGACAAGGAGATCCCTTATCTCCTTATTTATATTAGTTGCTGATACTTTAAATAGAATTATACAAAAAGGTATCCATAAACAATATTATGAGGGATTAGGTCAAAAAAATCAATAATAATAAAAAGATCGTAAATATTCAATATACAAATGATACCTTGCTGTTTGTCAAAGCAAATTATAGTATGTTAGAAAAACTTAAATGGACCCTTATAGGTTTTGAGGGTATGATTGGCTTAAAAATTAATTATGAGAAAACAAAATTAACCCCTTAAATTTAAATGATTACATAACAAATTTTTATGCCTTTTTATTTAAATGCAAGCTGGCCAAACTTCCTATCAAATACTTGGGACTTCCATTACACTGGAAAATACCAACTAGGAGTGATTGGTTGAAACTTATAGATAAAATAAAAAGGAAACTACCTTTATGGAAGGGGAAATTGTTATCCTTAGCTGATAGATTGATATTGATTAATTCTGTTTTATCTTCATTATCTGTGTATTACACTGCACTATTTAAAATTCCTAAATGGGTAGTCAAAGAGATTGATAAAGTTAGAAAATATTTCCTATGGTCTGATATTGACACTAATAATAAAAAAGAAATTCATTTGGTTAATTGGAACAAATTGTGTAGAAGTAGGGAACATGGGGGTGGGGGTGGGGTATCCTAAACCTCATAAATATGAACATTACTCTAATTACTAAATGGACATGGTTATTCACACATGGACCCCATACTGGATTATGGAAAACAATAATTCAGTTTAAATATGATAAATTCACACCTATTGCATCCCTATTTTGGAAAGATGTAAGTAGTACATACAAATTTATTCAAATAAATAATAAAAAGGTCATAGGTAATGAGCATAATACAAATGTTTGGAATGATACATGGTACCAGAATATTCTCTTGAAATTGCAATTTCCATTAGTATATCAAAAAGTTCAAAATGATTTGGGCACTATAGCTCAAGTCATAATAATGATAATCACAGATTGCACTTATCTAGGGGTGTGAGTAAAAATATGAAAAATAAAAAATAATTTATTTAGTCTTTTACAAAATTTAGATCAGACTCAGGGGCCAGATTCATCCAGATGGTCCTTGGAACCATCTAGTTTTTATTCAGTAAAATTCTTATATTCATTTCTAAATTTTGGTGGAATTAAGATTAATTTATCTCATCATGTATGAGTATTAAAAATTCCTTTGAAGTTAAACTATTTCTATGGTTAAGTTTAAATAATAAAATACTGACAAAGGATAATCTGAATATCAGAGGGTGGAACTGATACAATATGTGTTTACTGTTAAAAAATGAATATGTTGATCATTTCTACATTAAATGTCCATTTAGTATGCAATTCTAGTCAATTTTAAATAATAATTTTATAAATAGTGCATATTTAAATCTAACATCCTTAAATGAACTTTGGTTATCAATTTTACAAATGAATTCTATTGAAATGAAATATTGGGGCACTCTCTTAGCGAGTTCGTATCTGCTGTTATTCTTGGAGAAAAACAAGATAATGTTATTCCAATACTGACCGCCCGATTAAAACAGACGGCGCTGATGTGATGCACGAGGCTCGCATCATTATAAAGTTTATCTGCAAGATCGAATACAAACCGTCGGATCGGAAAACAGGACCCTGTTTTTCTCCAAGAATAACAACAGATATGAAGTCCTCTCTTGGCTGCTTTTATTTGAATAATATGGATTGAAAGAAATAATATAATTTTCCAACAAGCATAAATTAAGGATAACAAATTTATTTATTGAAATACATTTAACTTATTTAAAAATTGGACACATGTCTCCTTTAAATGGGCACACACGTTTAGAGAGATGGGAATTCTTCCAAGTATGCACTCTGAAGCTAGGGAAGTAATAAATCAAGAGGAGTAAGAATAAGAAATTAGTGAGGATGAAGATTTATTGGACAATTGATGATCTCTTGCATATACTGTTTTCAACAATTAAAGAGATAGGGCTATTCTTCAAAGATGACTAAAGTTTGAATATATTCGGTTTAGAAGTGTTTTAGGGGTTTTAGAGTTAATATTTGGGTGTTTAGGTTTATGCACCATGTTAGCAGAGGGTGCTAGATTGATCTTTTGTTTGTTTGTTTTTTTTTAATCTCTACATTGTTTTGAATAGCACATGATCATGTGCTGCTGAATATTTTTGTAGTTGCTTTTGTTAATTTTTAATGGAAGCCGAGACCTCATCTTTATCTACTCTCTTTCAAATAAAAATCAATATTTCTTAAATAGGCAATTCCATTTTAGCAAAATCTAATTTTGTAGTTTTATTATTTTTTATTAATATTAAATAATTAGAAAAAATAAATCAATATTTCTAATTTTGTATATTATTAAATATGTAGTAATTTTGTTTTATTAAAATATTAATATTTTTATATATTAAAAAACATGAATGACAAATTGTCCACAAAAATTCTATTAATCGATCGCATAACGATTAGTCGCTTGACGGTACCCTCTTTGTTGGTCGAGGGCATATTGCTTTTTCAAACGCTGATCCAGACACTTCTTTGCTAGATGGTACTATTCATTTCTATGAGTATGGGAATTCAATAAATCAACTTTTGAGATTCCATACTCATGAAATTCAATCTCGCATAATGGATGACATTCGAACACTTTCTAAGAGTAATAATGAGCGGTTACAAACAATACAAATAGACGAGTAAAGCTAGAGTGTTCTTAAGCTCACTAAGAGAGTTAGTAGCTTAACTAAAGAATTATTAAAGTCGAATTCAAATGTCAAATTTGAACCATTGAAATTGATCTACATAAAGAGTGATGTATTAAGATATCAATTTTTTAGTTTTTGGATCCGTTTAATACAAAATCCAGCTATCAAAATATTGAAGGTTTATAAATTATTTTCGTGCATTTATTTTTTGTCAACTTTGTTCGTTTGACTCAGAATTAAATAAAATAAAAGTTATAAAATTTGATATGCAAAGCATCACTTGTTATGTAGATCGATTTTAACAGTTCAAATTTATCATTTGAATTTGATTTCATTATTTTTTAGGTAAGCTCACCAACCTCTTTGTTGAGCTTAAGAACACCATAACTTTACTCCAAATAGACTGACACGAGGGACATTTTTTCAACTGAAAAGAAGGTTGACGCTATGGAGAAAGGTGAGGGTAAGATTGGGGAAATTTTCGTAAAGGTTCAAAGAACAAAATTTTTCAACAGATTGGATCAATGACCTCCTAAAAGAGTCAAAGGCGCAAGTATTTGTGTCACTAGTTTTTTTTTTCATTTTTTTCAACTCTCGTGTATTTTTCTGAAGGTTCCAAATAAATTTTACCACTTGAGGAGCGTAAGTATTACATGCGCATCCTTGACCTTTTTTGAAGTTTTTATGAGATCATTAGTCCTATACGTTGAAAAGTCTGTTCAATGATGATCATTTATAAAAAATTTCCTCAGATTGAACGACGTGATGGAGCGCATGGGGTCAGGTTAGACGTTGCAACGGAGAGAAGCTGGGAGTCGAAAAGGAGGGAAAATTTTATGCAGAGGGCCAATGACCCAAAAAGTTCAACAGATAGGGTCAATGGCACCCTAAAAATTGCACAGAGGGCTAAGGGCGCAACTATTAGTTGCGCCCCTAAGAATATTTTTTTTTTTTGCTGAATTCAAGACATTATGTAGCTGCTTTTTTCAGATGTGAAGCCTACACATAGGGGCACAAGTAATAGTTGTGCCCCTAAGTGTTGCTGAGAATATTTTTTGCTAAGTTATTATTATTAATACACATTGTAATAATTATTATTAGATAGTACTAATATATAATTTTTTAGTATTTATGAATATATCATTAGTATTTGAATATATATAACATATTTGTTATTAAACAAATTAGTAATAATTTCAATATAAAAAAATTATTAATATATGTATATTTGTAATATAATACTATAAAATATTACTATATACATAATACTTTAAATAATAAATTGAATATTAAAAAAATTTAATTAAACATATATTAGTACAATTATAATTAATATATTACTATATACATATTACTTTAAATAATAATCATTTATAATATTATATATATTACTATAAACATTAAATAATTTTAATTAAATATATATTTGTACAAATATTATAACATATACTTTTAATATTATTTCAAAATTAATAATAGATTTATAGTATTAAAGAACTTATTATTATAAAAGTTAAAAATCTTACAACCTATTAATATTAAACATCTCCTAAACTTTCCGAGAAGTACAAATGGTCTAGTGGCATGGGGTTTGGTTAGAGGCGCTTGATTTGAGTGACGGCATGGGTTCAAACCCCCCTGCTCACCATTTTTTTAATTAACTTAGGGGCACAACTATTACTTACGCCCCTAAGGTATTAATGGGTTCGAAAATATAAGGTTCAAACGAGTCAAAGATTCGTTGGGAACAAGATTAAAGGGAACATAATACATACAATGCGGTTAGAAGTGCCCGGAGATACATGCACTTGTCAAAAATCGCAACTAACATGTATCCCTTGTTATCATATCTTAGCATGTTATTCTCAAGGGGGCATAAGTAGCAACGTGTATGTAGCTCATTTTTATCGTGTTGATGAGTTGATGGCAACATGGATGCCATAATTTGAGCCATTTGACAATTCTGAGACATGGCCTGAAATTTCCTGACCAAAGCTAGTGCCGGACCCGACAAGGTATGCTGTTAAGAAAGGGAGACGTCAACATATAAGGATTAGAAATGAAATGGATGAAGAGAATACACATTGACAATCATATACTTGTGGGCGATGCAAACAACCGGGACACAACAGGCGCACGTGCACTGCACCTCCAAATGACGAAGGTAATACTACTATTATTTTTTTAACAAAAACAACATTGGTTTCAATTTTGTAATGTTCGAGATTTTGTTAACGCAGGTAATTAGCACAAAGAAGATGGAGCTTGTTCTTTAACATATTGCATGTGTTGTTTTATGCTACTTTAATTAGTTTGTATGTGTTATCTTTTAGAACTTGAATATGTATGTTTCTTTTTGCAACTATTGCAAAACATGTTGTGATTGGCAATTTTATGGACTTCAATTTATGTTGTTATATCTTCATGTTGTTTGAGAATGTATTGTGACAAAACTTGTTGTGTTATTTCATGTTGGTATAAATGGCAAATGGAATGGCACATGTAGCAATATTGCTTGTAAGTCTGCTTAATGGGGGCGCAACTATTAATTGCGTCGCTGTTTAATTTGCATACAGGTTGCTCTCTAGATGCAGCTGCTTCTCAGTGAACCTTAGTGGCGCAACTATTACTTGCGCCCCTAAGGTATTTCCAAAAAATGGTCAGCAGGGGGGTTTGAACCCATGCCCTCACTCAAACCTAGCGCCTCTAACCAAACTTTTCTGCCACTAGACCATTTGTACTTCTCGAAAAGTTTAGGAGATGATTAATATTAGTAGGATCTAAACTTATAAATTTTTATAATAAAAACTACTTCAATACTATAAATATATTATTAATTTTGAAATAATATTTAAATTATATGTTTAATATTTGTAATAATATATTTATTATTAAAAATGTTTATTATTTAAAGTAATATATTGATACTAATATAATATGTTTAATATTTTATAGTATTATATTATAAATATACATATATTAATAATTTGATTTATATTGATATTATTACTAATTTGTTTAATAACAAATAAATTATAAATATACATATATTAATGATATATTAATAAATACTAACAAATTATATATTAGGACTATTATTTAATAATAATTATTACAATGTGTATTAATAATAATAACTTAGCAAAAAATTATCTCAGCAACACTTAGGGGCACAACTATTACTTGCACCCCTAAGTGTATGCCCCGCATTTGAAAAAACAGCTGCATAATGCCTTGAATTCAGCAAAAAAAAAACGAATCTTCTTAGGGGCGCAACTATTAGTTGCGTCTTTGATCCTCTGTGCAATTTTTAGGATGCCATTAGCCCTATCTGTTGAACTTTTTGGGTCTTTGGCCCTCTATGAAAATTTTCCAAGAAGGAATGAAATTCGAAGAGGAAATAAGTACTTGAGAGCTCTGTTTTTATTTTACATGTTTTTGTCGGAAAGGAACTGGAGATAACAGAGAGGTTATATTTTACATTACATATTATATGTAATTTCTAAACATGCATTTAGGCTTGCATGTATGATGTATATGTGGATGTTTTTTTCTCCTAATAAAATGTCTCATTTATCGTCCTTTAATCACACAATTTGATAAATAACTTTCAGTATCTCTCGTTCTCATTAAGGAATTTATTATTTAGATCCTGCAAGAGTTAGAATTAAACATAAAAAATTTGGATTGAATAATAATCGTTCATCTTATCAAATTATACTTAAAGACTGGCGTTCAAAATTTCAAAAAAAAGTCGCTCAACACATTGGTTTACATAAGTGGCGGCCACATAAGATCCCTACATCAAAAGTTACGCCTCTCTGTCTCTTCACCCAACAATTCAGAACTTTTTTGTTTTGGCCATAAAAGAAAAAAGTATTACATCTATGACCCTAATTTAATTTTTTTTACAGTTATGACCCTATATTTCTTCACGCTCCAAGCCTCATGACGCCGCTGCACGCTGTATGACGCCACTCTGTTGCTGCTAGCTGCATGACGCCGCTCCGCCGCTACACATTGCATGAAGAAACATGATGCCGCTCCACCGCTGCACACTACACGAAGCCACTCCGCCACTGCAAGCCGCATGACACCGCTACTCCGCTGCACGCTGCATGACGCCTCTCGTCGCTGCACCCATGACGCATGTGTTAGTTTGTAATAATTTAGAAGTCAATAATACAATAATTTATCATAAAGCTTTGTTCATAAATTGAGTGACTAATAAATTGTCATTTTGTTGCCTTAAGTATTATTGTATTTATGAATCATTTCTTTTACTAAGAGCCAATAACAAAATTTGTGAAACTTCATAATATAGATGATATATTCTTAAAAGTCACTAAACTATGTTAATTAGCAGGAACACTAATTACCGCTACAAGGTTAGTGTGTGGATTAAAAAATGTTCAAGCTTTACAGACCACTGGCAAGAGGTGTCATTTTAAATCACACAGATATATGTTCTAGGAACATGATATTTGACAGACCCCGAATGAAACATTAAATGAAATTGTGTTCGTGTCATAAATGTTTCCGTTCAGTGTAAAGTTCTAAAGTATGAGGTATTCATCTTTCCTATTGAGATATGTGTATGTGTGATTGTTATCTAACGCTGCCGGTAAAATGCAGTCATAACGGTAGCTCTTCGGTATACATAACTTAGCTGAGGAAGTGATGATTTACCAAAAGTACTATCGTCCCTCGTATCTCTATACAGGTTATAATATCACTGAGCCCTCGATAGAGTAAGATTATCTGCTAGCAGTATAATTTCAAGAGTAATTATATTTGATAATATGCTCGGGATCAAGAAAAGATTAAGCTTTCCAGGATGACACAAACCTAGCTTGAAACTAATCTGATAACTATCAGACAAAAGAATTAACACGAGTAAAATAGTTTACTGGATCGTGATATTGTGCAGTACAACATCATTTGTGTAATTGGATGGTCATGATGCGTTCTACCAGATGCCTCTCATGATTATAGAAGTTAAAATAGTTTTAAATTTTATTTACCAACATAACACGGCTCCTGTCGGGTCACACCGTATAGGAGCTAATCAAAGGATCTTATTCATTAATTATAAATTGATTATAATTAATAATAAGATGGTTATAATTAATTATATGAGATATAAAATAAATTGTAAATGTCATACGAGATGACAAGCAAAAACAAAAGTTGATTTATAAACACGTGTTCGACGCGTTGTATAAAACCACACCGAAATCGGACCATAAGAGATATATTTGTTCGGAACAATTATGTATAAACCTCCATAGAATGACATTTTTGTAAATAGCCAATTACTTAAGGGGTATTTCGATTATCCTCCTTAGATTGGCATTTTTGTAAATAGCTAATTACTTAAGGGGTATTTCGGTAATCGGTGAACCTCCTTAGAATGACATTTTTGTAAATAACAATTACTTAAGGGGTATTTCGATAATCGGCACACCTCCTCGTTTTCCTATAAATAGAGGGGGATGGTGAAAGAGAAAATTACTAATTCACTTGTATCATATTCGATCGGTTTGATTGATTCGATAGTTTCTCTCTTTCTCCGGTTATTGGTGAATAGTGATTTTATGAAGATCGCGGTAATTTGATTTATCATTTTACACTACGGATCGTGAGATTTATTTTCGTCCTTCTCCGTGAATAGTGATTTGCGTGAATGGCGGTAATTTGATTTATCATTTTATTCTATGGATTGCGAGATTAGTATTTTTGTCTTTTACTTGGTGAATAGTGTTTTTGCGAATATCGCGATTTACGATATTTCTGGAAAAAAAACTGCTCTCTAGTTAGTCCTAGTGGATAATCGATAGAGGTATCAGACGTTTGATACTCTGAGACGAATCATCCTTGATAGTCGCTATACTCGATCGGCTGTATTCCAATTCAAATTTGGAAATAACATATAAACATGTTATATTAATCTATATAATTGGTAAGTAGATTAACGTTTTGGAAATCAATTAAGGAGTAGATTTGTAAATGATTAAAATGGTCCTTGCAATGAAATGCTTGAAAAGGAACTCTCTTTTGGTTTTTCCGCCATATCCCTTTTAATCATCAGCTTAACTCCGCACTTAAGCTAAACTCGAGTTTGAACAATCAAAACCCCAATAGTGGTATCAGAGCACAAGACTCTCCTGCTAATTGATTTTCTAAAAGTTACTTATGCAAATTAGGTGCATATAACGCATATCGGTTTAATCACTAGATTTGGAGTTTGCGTCCAAACCAATTAGAAATGAGATTTTCTTGGTTCGGTTTTTCGACCAACAAAGATAAAATGAGATTTTATGCTTTCTTTATGTTTTTGTTCCAAAACTTTTGATTGCGTTAAAGTTCATCTAAGAATGTGATGAAGCAATAAAGTACCTGAGTAAGAGCTGTTAATCTCCACCCATAAAAGATAAGGTTAATGTCAAGAAAAGTTTCAGCTTTTCGACTAACCCCTTTTATGTGTTCTGATAACTGGCCCAAAGGGAACTTTGTCACGTTACCAAATTGCTTTAACCCTTTTGAAATGGCAAAATGTAACTCTTTCATTTTTTCGAAAACCTTCGGATAAGTAAAGTTCATCGAAGAATGTGATGAAGAAATAAAGTACCTTAGTAAGAATTGTCATTTCCACACCATAAAAGGGATGGTTCTGTCTAGGAAACACTGAGTCTAAGTGGTCATCGTGACCCCGGTCTTTTCCTGGAAGCCCCTTTTACATGTCCTAATGACTGGTCCGAAAGGAACTTTATCACGTTACGAAATTACTTTATGGATCGAAAAAAATATATGATTTTAAACATGTAAATTGTTTATATGCTTATTATGGTATAAATAAGAAACTAAGCATAGCTGCAAAATAAAGAATTAGTAACTGATAAATAATATACTTGACTTGCTCTCGTATATAAATAAAAATTAGTTTTACTACTCCGATATGAAATGTATAAATTAGATTTATCATTTTTGAGGAACCATGAACGAACATTTGTCTTCGGGCATACGACTTTCATGTGTCCGTAAGAATGTCTAAAGCCAGTTTCAAGAACTGACTGCTTAACAGAGCAAAGAATGTGAAAAAGCATCTGATGCCAAAGATAGACTGAAGGTGGACACTCTTGGTTGTCTATCTGACATACCACTTTTAAGGATTGCTTGCACTATTAAGCATAAACACAAACCCGTTAATTAAGTAATATGTCCTTCCTACTCTATCTTCCTCACATCAATGTTCAAGCGTCGCCTTTTACCATTGGTGGTCGAAGGTTATGTCTGACATATCAAACCAAATAGAGTGAGGTTACTTATCAATGATTTCCAAAACAGTTCTGGGCTTGGGGCAAAGTATTCGTTAAAACATGTGATGTTTAAACGAAACCAAGTATCACAAAGCAAGGTGTGATTAGCAAGGTTGCTTACCTAAAATACTAATGGCCGAGTCATGCGTAACAAATGGCTTGTACATTTATGAAAATAGGGATCTTGGACCTATTGCAAAAGGGAATATAACAAATTTGCAGTGGAAGTTTTATTATTTGAATAAGACATTATATGAACAAAGATAAAATCTTTACTTTTACGTTGTATAAATATGGCTAAAGAAACATCTTTCTCTTTATGCTCCCTGCTCGAGAAAGCAACACTGAAAGCTGATAGATCCAATTTATAGTTTGGTTTCGTACCCTCACTATTGTACTAAGGCGAGAAAAGAAAGAATATGTCTTGAATACACCGATCCCTGCTGTGCCTAAAGCAAATGACAAAGCATAAGGTGTCACTATGTACAATAAGCACAAAGAAGATGAGCTTGATGTACAAGATCTACTAGTACGAATTATGTATCATGAATTGTAGCGTCGATTCATGGACACTTAATCCTATGACATGTGCGAACAACTCAAGAACATGTTTCAAGAGCAGGCACGTGTTGAGAAATATAAAGTGACTAAATTCCTACTTAGTCACAAGTTGACTGAGGGCGACTCTGTCGGTATTCACATGATCCGTATGACGAGTGATGTTAAGCAGCTGGAGAAGCTAAATGCTCCGGTAAACAAGGAGTTTGCTACGGACATTATCTTGCAGTCACTCCCTCCAAGTTTTTCGGGATTCATCATGAACTTCCACATGTTGGGAATGGACAAGAGTTTGCAAGAGCTCCAAGGGATGCTTAAGATCGCTGATGATGATATGAAGAAGAGTTCTTCTGTCCTCATGATCCAAGCTGGTGGTAGGAAGATCAAGAAAGTGGCTCCAAAGTACAAGGTCAAAGGGACATAGATTCTTAAACCGAATCCTTCCAAGGTAAAGGTTTCTGCTGCATCCGACTGCTTTTATTGCAAAGCAAAAGGTTACTGGAAGAGGAACTGGCCAAAGTATCTGGCGGACTTGAAGTCGAGAAATGTTTCCAAACCTTCATTCTCAGGTATATTTGTTGTTGAAATTAATGTTGTTACTTATGTTAATGATTGGGTAATAGATATCAGATCATGTGCTCATATTTGTTCGAATATGCAAGCACTAAAGAATAGAAGAAAACTACATAACAAGCAAGTACAGCTCCGAGTTGAAAACAGAGCATTAGTTGCAGTTGTGACAACTAGTAGTATAGAGTTGTATTTGTCCAGCGGGCTTGTAATGGAACTTGAAAATGTATATTTTGTTCCTAGCATTTCCATAAACATCATTTCGCTCTCATGTTTAGAGGCGAATGGTTTCTCTTTTGTTATAAAGACCAATAAATGTTCAATATATAAAGATGAATTATATTATGGATCCTCTTATATGATGAATGGTCTATATATGCTGGAAATGGATAAATCTATGTTCAACATAAATAAATGACTCAAAACATCTCATGAAAGCACGAATTACATGTGGCATTGTCGTCTTGGTCATATAAATGAGAAACGCATCAAGAAGCTACACGAGATTGGACTTCTTGGTGAATTTGATCTTGAATCAATTAACACATGCGAGTCTTGTTTACGTGGAAAAATGATCAAAGCACCTTCTCCAAAAAGAGTGAAAGGGCAAGTGACTCATTAGGTTTTATACACACTGATGTATGTGGACATATGAGTACTTGTGTAAGAAATGATTATTCTTACTTTATCACATTTACAGATGATTACAATAGATACGATTATGTCTATTTGATGAGACATAAGTCTGAACCCTTTGATAGATTCAAGGAATTCAAGACTGAAGTAGAAAATCAAATCAACAAAAGTATTAAAGCCTCACAATCGGATCGTGGAGGCGAGTACTTGAGTTTTGAGTTTAAAACGTACTTAAAGGAATGTGGGATAATCTCACAACTCACTCCTCCAGGGACACCGCAGTGGAACGGTGTTCCGAGAGAAGGAATCAAACTTTGCTTGACATGGTTCGTTCCATGATGAGTAACACCACTCTTCCAAAAACATTTTGGGGGCACGCACTAGAAACTGTCGCACAAACAGTAAATATGGTTCCATCCAAGTCAGTAGAAAAGACTCCGTATGAGTTATAGTTTGGAAAAACCCTAAATATGTCTTATCTTAAAATATGGAGTTGCGAAGTATTTGTCAAACACTGACGTCTGACAAACTTGATCCCAAAGCTGAAAAATGCTTTTTCGTAGGATATCCTAAGGAAACAAAAGGATATTACTTCTATTACCAATTTGAGAACAAATTAGTTGTTGCTCGTCATGGTATATTTTTGGAGAACGAGTTTCTCGCAAAAGGAAGTAGTGGGAGTAATGTAATATTTTAAGAAATTCAAGATACATCCAACAATAATATATTTGAACCAGATCAGATAAACCCACCACTTGATACTTCGGCTGATGAGCATCTGGAAGAACCAAATCCACAAGTAATTGTGGAAGAGATTCTAGTCCCGAGCTCAAGTGCTTCGACGCAAGTGGAAGTAGATCTGAATCCGCAGACAGTTGTGAATCAAGTTCAACAGCCCGAAGAACAAGTGCTACGTAGGCCAACAAGGACAGTCCATGCACCCAAAAGGTACTTAGGACTGCATGAAGTCTCAGTATTTGACGCTGAAGATCCTCTGACCTATGAGGAAGCAATGGATAGGCATGACTCTGATAAATAGCTGGAGGCTATGAGATCTGAAATATAGTCCATGTATGACAACACGGTCTGGAACCTAGTTGTACCGCTTGATGGGATAAAACCCATAGCTAACAAGTGGGTTTTAAAAGAAAAACATACATGAATGGTAATATGACTGCATACAAAGCACGACTTGTAGACAAATGTTTCAAACAAATTCTAGGAGTTGATTATGATGAAACTTTTTTGCTCGTAGCTATGTTTAAGTTAATTCGGATACACCTAGCAATTCTCGCATTTTATTATTATGAAATATAGCAAATGGATGTCAAAATTGCCTTCTTAAATGGAAATTTAGAAGAGGATGTGACATGACACAACCTGAGGGTTTTGAGGATCCAAAGAATACTTGAAAGATGTGCAAGCTTCTTAAGTCCATTTATGGACTGAAGCAAGCATCACGGAGTTGAAATCTTCGATTTGACGAAGAAATGAAAATGCTTGACTTCGTCAGATGCGAAGAAGAACCATGTGTGTATAGGAAAACTAGTGGGAGTGCCATTGCCTTTATGATCTTATATGTTGATGACATACTCTTAATAGGAAACGATATTCCTCTATTACAACAAGCTAAGTCTTCATTAAAGGAAGTTTTCTCGATGAAGGACTTGGGCGAGACTGTCTATATATTAGGCATAAAGATCTATCGGGATAGATCAAAGAGACTTATAGGTTTAAGTCAAAGCACGTACATTGACAAAGTGAAAAATAAATTTAGCATGCAAGATTCCTGCCAACGAATCATGGTGCACAACTTAGTAAGACTCAATGTCCTTTGACAACTGATGAACAAAGCATAATGAATAGAGTACCATACGCTTCAGCTATAGGCTCTATAATGTACGCCATGTTGTGCACTCGCCCTGATGTCTCATATGCTTTGAGAGAGCAATCAAGAACAAGTGAACACGCTATGTAACGTGGTTCGGCCTATCAAAAGAAATTAGGCCTACGTCCATGGGTCTCCTAGAATAAAATGTCTTTCGGGCCGTTTCACTATAATCAAGTATCTTTTACAAAGGGGCGGATATGATCTTTGACTTCTTCTAACACAAGTAAGCCAATCTTCTTCTCCTAACTCGATGCATATGACAACACCTCAATACACCACTACAATGTCAGATTGACTATACAATCAAGGACATGGATGCACCACTTGACAACAAAAATGTGGTGCATCAAAGGCTCAATTAACTAAAGTATATGTTCTCGAATAGACAATAAGAGAATAGTAGCTATCCTAAGTGCTCTCAGATTTAGATAACTGGAGGAGACTTGAATCAGGCTCTCTTTAGTGCTCAATTACTGATGGAAAGCTTGTCTGAATGTTTTGATGATTCTGGTTCGTTTCTGTATTCCTTATATAGGCTGAGCACTTCTTAGGATCTTGGATCTGTGAAAAATACTCCTAGCGTTACAGAAAATCCCATAATGAGTTGGAAGGTGTTATGACGCCTTGGGCTTGTTCCTTCTTTGCCCTTCTGCTGCTGACATGTGGGCCAACAATCTTCTAACTCATTATAACGCTTGGCTGATGTGTTATAACGGATGGCAACTCGTTGTGACGCCTTGCTGGAGCGTTATAGTAACGCTTGTCTCGGGAAAATCCAGCATCTGCTCCTTTCTCCTCTTGAGGCGTTATGACACCTTGGGAACTCGTTATAATGCTTATGTAACCCGTTATAATGAGTCGGCTAGCGTTATGGTAACGCTGCTCTGTCTTGTGCCTTGAAGCCTTTCCTTGATGCTTAGACCATGTCTTGACTTGTCCTAGGCATGTTTGACATTGGTTTTTACCTGTTTTAACATGCATCTTCACCAAAACTTAATGTGCAAGGTTAGTACTTTATGTGTTTTGCAAATTGTTAAACAAGAGATGAGTTGATGAGTTTAATCCAACAAACTTCTCCTTTTGGTAATTTGCAAAACCAATTGAGATGTGAATATCTTATGATGCACATCTTTTATTTCCCCCATTTTGCAAATTAAGACAAAATACTCAAATAAATTTACTCCCCCTGAATTTTAACACATATACAATTATATAAGTCAAGCAATTTTAATACTCTCCCTTAATGAAATAATATTTGCAAATATAGTGCAAGTCATATGATTTACCAATTAAGCATAGGGGAGTAGAAGGCATAATATAAACTCTTCTTGTAGCAGAAAAACATGCTTTGTTGTGTTTTTGTTGAATGTTTACCATCCATAAATGAAGTAATAGTCATGAAGCGCTTAGAGTGGTCTTCTACATTTCTCTGTGGTGGTTACCTGAAAGGTTTGGGGTTTTCTTGAAAGGTTACCATCCATAAATGAAGTACTCGGATCAGAAACACTTCTCGTAACAGGATAAGATACTTCGCGGTGTTTCCTTGAATGTTTACCACCCATAAATGAAGTAATAGTCATGAAGCGTTTAGAGTGTATTCTACATTTCTTCGTGGTGGTTTCCTGAAAGGTTTGGAGTCTTCTTGAAATGTTACCACCCATAAATGAAGTACTCGGATCAGAAACACTTCTCGTAGCAGGATAAGATGCTTTGAAGTGTTTTCTTGAATGTTTACCACCCATAAATGAAGTAATCAGACATGAAGCACTTAAAATGATATTCTATGCTTCTTCGTGGTGGTTTCATGAAATATTTAGAGTTTTCTTGGAATGTTACCACTCATAAATGAAGTAATCATATCAGGAACACTTCTGTTAGTAAGCTAGGATGCTTTGTAGTGTTGTCTTGAATGGTTATCACTCATAAATGAAGTACTCGGATCAGAAACACTTCTCGTAGCAGGATAAGATGCTTTGTGGTGTTTTGTTGAAAGTTACCACCCATAAATGAAATAATAGTTATGAAGCACTTAAAGTGTATTCTACATTTCTTCGTGGTGGTTTCCTTAAAGGTTTGGAGTTTTCTTGAAAGGTTACCACCCATAAATGAAGTCCTCGGATGAGAAACACTTCTCGTAATAGGATAAGAAGCTTTGCAGTGTTTCCTTGAATGTATACCATCCATAAATGGAGTAATCATACATGAAGAACTTAGAATGGTATTCTATGCTTCTTCGGGGTGGTTTCATGAAAGGTTTCAAGTTTTCTTGGAAGGTTACCACTCATAATTGAAGTAATCATATCAGGAATAGTTCTGTTAGTAGGATATATGATGCTTTGTGGTGTTGTCTTGAATGGTTATCACTCATAAATGAAGTATCAGATCAGAAACACTTCTCGTAGCAGGATAAAATGCTTTGTGGTGTTTTTGTTGAATGTTTACAACTCATAAATAGAGTGGTATTCTACATTTCTTTGTAGAGCTTTCCTGAAAGGTTTGCAGTTTTCTTGAAATGTTACAACCCACAAATGAAGTACTCGGATCAGAAACACTTCTCGTTGCAGGATAAGATGCTTTGCAGTGTTTTCTTGAATGTTTACCACTCATAAATGAAGTAATCAGATATGAAGCACTTAGAATGATATTCTATGCTCCTTCGTGGTGGTTTCATGAAATGTTTATAGTATTCTTGGGAGGTTATCACTCATAAATGAAGTAATCAAATCAGGAACACTTCTGCTAGTAGGATAGGATGCTTTGTAGTGTTATCTTGAATGGTTATCATCCATAAATGAAGTACTCGGATCAGAATCACATCTCGTAGCAGGATGAGATGTTTTGTGGTGTTTTCTTGAATGTTTACCATCCATAAATGAAGTAATCTGACACGAAGCACTTATATTGGTATTCTATGCTTCTTCGTGGTGGTTTCATGAAATGTTTAGAGTATTCTTGGAAGGTTACCACTCATAAATGAAGTAATCAAATCAGAAAATACTTCTGTTAGTAGGATAGGATGCTTTGTGTTGTTGTCTTGAATGGTTATCATCCATAAATGAAGTACTCGGATCGGAAACACTTCTCGTAGCATGATAAAAATGCTTTGTGATTTTTTATTGAATGTTTACCACCCATAAATGAAGTAATAGTCATGAAACGCTTAGCGTGGTATTCTACATTACGTCGTGGTGGTTTCCTGAAAGGTTTGTAGTTGTCTTGAAAGGTTACCACCCATAAATGAAGTACTCGGATCAGAAACACTTCTCGTAGCAGGATAAAATGCTTTGCTGTGTTTTCTTAAATGTTTACCACCAAGAAAAAAAGTAATAATCATGAAGCACTTAGAGTGGTATTTTACATTTTCTTCGTGGTGGTTTCCTGAAAGGTTACTACCCATAAATGAAGTGCTCGAATCAGAAACACTTCTCGTAGCAGGATGAGATGCTTTGCGGTGAATTCTTGATTGTTTAGCACCCATAAATGAAGTAATCAGACATGAACCTTGTAGAATGGTATTCTATGCTTCATCGTGGTGGTTTCAGGAAAGTTTTAGATTTTTCTTGGAAGGTTACCACACATAAATGAAGTAATCATATCAGGAACACTTCTCGTAGTAGGATAGGATACTTTGTGGTGTTTTCTTGAATGGTTACCCATTAATGAAGTACCCGGATCAGAAACACTTCTCGTAGCAAGATATAATGCTTTGTGGAGTTTGAAGCGCTTAGAGTGGTATTCTACATTACGTCGTGGTGGTTTCCTGAAAGGTTTGTAGTTGTCTTGAAAGGTTACCACCCATAAATGAAGTACTCGGATCAGAAACACTTCTCGTAGCAGGATAAAATGCTTTGTTGTGTTTTCTTAAATGTTTACCACCAATAAAGAAAGTAATAATCATGAAGCACTTAGAGTGGTATTTTACATTTCTTCGTGGTGGTTTCCTGAAAGGTTACTACCCATAAATGAAGTACTCGAATCAGAAACACTTCTCGTAGCAGGATGAGATGCTTTGCGGTGAATTCTTGATTGTTTAGAATCCATAAATGAAGTAATCAGACATGAACCTTGTAGAATGGTATTCTATGCTTCATCGTGGTGGTTTCAGGAAAGTTTTAGATTTTTCTTGGAAGGTTACCACACATAAATGAAGTAATCATATCAGGAACACTTCTCGTAGTAGGATATGATACGTTGTTGTGTTTTCTTGAATGGTTATCACCCATTAATGAAGTACCCGGATCAGAAACACTTCTCGTAGCAAGATATAATGTTTTGTGGAGTTTTGTTGAATGTTTACCACCCATAATTGAAGTATAGTCATGAAGCGCTTAGAGTGGTATTCTACATTTCTCCTTAGTGGTTTCCTGGATTGTTTGGAGTTTTCTTGAAAGGTTACCACCCATAAATGAAGTAATCGATCAGACATGAAGCACTTAGAATGGTATTCTATGCTTCTTCTTGGTGGTTTCATGAAAGATTTAGAGTTTTCTTGGAAGGTTACCACTCATAAATGAAGTAATCATATCAGAAAAACTTCTCGTAGCAGGATAAAATGCCTTGTGTTGTTTTGTTGAATGTTTACCACCCATAAATGAAGTAATAGTCTGGAAGCTCTTAGGGTGGTATTCTACATTTCTTTGTGGTGGTTTCTTGAAAGATTTGTAGTTGTCTTGAAAGGTTACCATCCAAAAATGAAGTACTCGGATCAGAAACACTTCTCGTAGCAGGATAAGATGCTTTGCTGTGTTTTCTTAAATATTTACTACCCATAAATGAAGTAATAGTCATGAAGCGCTTAGAGTGGTATTCTACATTTCTTCGTGGTGGTTTCCTGAAAAGTTTGGAGTTTTCTTAAAAGATTACCAACCATAAAAGAAGTACCCGGATCATAAACACACATCTCTTAGTAGGATAAGATACTTTGTGGTGTTTTCTTGAATGTTTACCACCCATAAATGAAGTAACAGACATGAAGCACTTAGAATGATATTTTATGCTTCTTCGTGGTGGTATCATGAAAGGTTTGGAGTTTTCTTGAAAGGTTACCACACATAAATGAAGTACTCGAATCAGAAACACTTCTCGTAGCAGGATAAGAAGCTTTGCGGTGTTTTCTTGAATATTTACAACGCATAAATTAAGTAATAGTCATGAAACGCTTAGAGTGGTATTCTACATTTCTTCATGGTGGTTTCCTGAAAGGTTTGGAGTTTTCTTGAATGTTTACCACCAATAAATGAAGTACTCGGATGAGAAACACTTCTCGCAGCAGGATAAGATGCTTTGCAGTGTTTTCTTGAATATTTCCCACCCATAAATGAAGTAATCTGACATGTAGCACTTAGAATGGTATTTTATGCTTCTTCGTGCTGGTTTCATGAAAGGTCTAGAGTTTTCTTGGAAGGTTACCACTCATAAATGAAGTAATCATATCAGGAACAAATATGTCAGTAGGATGTGATGCTTTCTAGTGTTGTCTTGAATGGTTATCACTCATAAATGTACTCGGATCAGAAACACTTCTCGTAGCAGGATAAAATGCTTTGTGGTGTTTTATTGAAAGTTACCACCCCTAAATGAAGTAATAGTCATGAAGCGCTTAGAGTGTATTATACATTTCTTTGTGGTGGTTTCATTAAAGGGTTGGAGTTTTCTTGAAAGGTTACCACCCATAAATGAAATACTCGGATGAGAAACTCCTTCTCGTAATAGGATAAGATACTTTGCTGTGTTTTCTTGAATGTTTACCACCCTTAAATGAAGTAATCATACATGAAGAACTTAGAATGACATTTTATGCTTCTTCGTGGTAGTTTAATGAAAGGATTAGAGTTTTCATGGAAGGTTACCACTCATAAATGAAGTAATCATATCAGGAATACTTCTGTTAGTTGGATATGATGCTTTGTGTTGTTGTCTTAAATGGTTATCACTCATAAAAGAAGTACTCGGATCAGAAACACTTCTCGTAGCAGGATGAAATGTTTTGTGGTGTTTTGTTTAATGTTTACAATCCATAAATGAAGTAATAGTCATGAAGCGCTTAGAGTGGTATTCTACATTTCTTCGTGGTGGTTTCCGGAAAGGTTTGGAGTTTTCTTGAAAGGTTACAACCCACAAATGAAGTACTTGGATAAGAAACACTTCTCGTTGCAGGATAAAATGCATTGCACTGTTTTCTTGAATGTCTACCACTCATAAATGAAGTAATCAGACATGAAGCACTTAGAATGGTATTCTATGCTCCTTCGTGGTGGTTTCATGAAATGTTTAGAGTATTCTTGGAAGGTTACCATTCATAAATGCAGTAATCAAATCAGGAACACTTCTGTTAGTAGGATAGGATGCTTTGTAGTGTTGTCTTGAATGGTTATCATCCATAAATGAAGTACTCGGGTCAGAATCACATGTCAGCAGGATAAGATGTTTTGCGGTATTTTCTTGAATGTTTACCACTCATAAATGAAGTAATCTGACACGAAGCACTTAAGATTGGTATTCTATGCTTCTTCGTGGAGGTTTCATGAAAGGTTTAGAGTTTTCTCGGAAGGTTACCACTGATAAATGAAGTAATCATATCAAGAACACTTATGTTAGTAGGATAGGATGCTTTGTGTTGGTTTCTTGAATGGTTATCACCCATAAATGAAGTACTCGTATCGGAAACACTTCTCGTAGCATGATAAAAATGCTTTGTGGTTTTTTATTGAATGTTTACCACCCATAAATGAAGTAATAGTCATGAAGCGCTTAGAGTGGTATTCTACATTACGTCGTGGTGGTTTCCTGAAAGGTTTGTAGTTGTCTTGAAAGGTTACCACCCATAAATGAAGTACTCGGATCAGAAACACTTCTCGTAGCAGGATAAAATGCTTTGTTGTGTTTTCTTAAATGTTTACCACCAATAAAGAAAGTAATAATCATGAAGCACTTAGAGTGGTATTTTACATTTCTTCGTGGTGGTTTCCTGAAAGGTTACTACCCATAAATGAAGTACTCGAATCAGAAACACTTCTCGTAGCAGGATGAGATGCTTTGCGGTGAATTCTTGATTGTTTAGAATCCATAAATGAAGTAATCAGACATGAACCTTGTAGAATGGTATTCTATGCTTCATCGTGGTGGTTTCAGGAAAGTTTTAGATTTTTCTTGGAAGGTTACCACACATAAATAAAGTAATCATATCAGGAACACTTCTCGTAGTAGGATATGATACGTTGTTGTGTTTTCTTGAATGGTTATCACCCATTAATGAAGTACCCGGATCAGAAACACTTCTCGTAGCAAGATATAATGTTTTGTGGAGTTTTGTTGAATGTTTACCACCCATAATTGAAGTATAGTCATGAAGCGCTTAGAGTGGTATTCTACATTTCTCCTTAGTGGTTTCCTGGATTGTTTGGAGTTTTCTTGAAAGGTTACCACCCATAAATGAAGTAATCGATCATACATGAAGCACTTAGAATGGTATTCTATGCTTCTTCTTGGTGGTTTCATGAAAGATTTAGAGTTTTCTTGGAAGGTTACCACTCATAAATAAAGTAATCATATCAGAAAAACTTCTCGTAGCAGGATAAAATGCCTTGTGTTGTTTTGTTGAATGTTTACCACCCATAAATGAAGTAATAGTCTGGAAGCTCTTAGGGTGGTATTCTACATTTCTTTGTGGTGGTTTCTTGAAAGATTTGTAGTTGTCTTGAAAGGTTACCATCCAAAAATGAAGTACTCGGATCAGAAACACTTCTCGTAGCAGGATAAGATGCTTTGCTGTGTTTTCTTAAATGTTTACCACCCATAAATGAAGTAATAGTCATGAAGCGCTTAGAGTGGTATTCTACATTTCTTCGTGGTGGTTTCCTGAAAAGTTTGGAGTTTTCTTAAAAGATTACCAACCATAAAAGAAGTACCCGGATCATAAACACACATCTCTTAGTAGGATAAGATACTTTGTGGTGTTTTCTTGAATGTTTACCACCCATAAATGAAGTAACAGACATGAAGCACTTAGAATGGTATTTTATGCTTCTTCGTGGTGGTATCATGAAAGGTTTGGAGTTTTCTTGAAAGGTTACCACACATAAATGAAGTTTTCTTGAATATTCACAACCCATAAATTAAGTAATAGTCAAGAAACGCTTAGAGTGGTATTCTACATTTCTTCATGGTGGTTTCCTGAAAGGTTTGGAGTTTTCTTGAATGTTTACCACCAATAAATGAAGGACTCGAATGAGAAACACTTCTCGTAGCAAGATAAGATGCTTTGTAGTGTTTTCTTGAATGTTTACCACCCATAAATGAAGTAATCAGACATGTAGTACTTAGAATGGAATTCTAAGGTTCTTCGTGGTGGTTTCATGAAGGTTTAGAGTTTTCGTGGAATGTTACCACTCATAAATGAAGTAATCAAATCAGGAACACTTCTGTTAGTATGATAAGATGCTTTGTAGTGTTGTCTTGAATGGTTATCATTCATAAATGAAGTACTCGGATCAGAATCACATCTCGTTGCAGGATAAGATGTTTTGCGGTGTTTTCTTGAATGTTTACCACCCATAAATGAAGTAATCTGACACGAAGCACTTAGGTTGGTATTATATGCCTCTTCGTGGAGGTTTAATGAAAGATTTAGAGTTTTCTTGGAAGGTTACCACTCATAAATGAAGTAATCATATAAGGAACACTTATTTTAGTAGGATAGGATGCTTTGTGTTGTTGTCTTGAATGGTTATGGGTATAAATGAAGTACTCGGATCGGAAACACTTCTGGTAGCATGATAAAATGCTTTGTGGTGTTTTCTTGAATGTTTACCACCCATGAATGAAGCGCTTAGAGTGGTATTCTACATTACGTCGTGGTGGTTTCCTGAAAGGTTTGTAGTTGTCTTGAAAGGTTTGTAGTTGTCTTGAAAGGTTACCACCCATAAATGAAGTACTCGGATCAGAAACACTTTTTGTAGCAGAATAAGATGCTTTGCTGTGTTTTCTTAAATGTTTACCACCCATAAATGAAGTAATCTGACACGAAGCACTTAGATTAGTATTCTATGCTTCTTCGTGGAGGTTTGATGAAAGGTTTAGAGTTTTCTTGGAAGGTTACCACTCATAAATGTATAAATGTAGTAATCATACCAGGAACACTTATGTTTGTAGGATAGGATGCTTTGTGTTGTTGTCTTGAATGGTTATCACCAATAAATGAAGTACTCGGATCGGAAACACTTCTCGTAGCAGGATGAAATGCTTTGTGGTGTTTTCTTGAATGTTTACCACACATGAATGATGTAATAGTCATGAAGCGCTTAGAGTGGTATTCTACATTACGCCGTGGGGGTTTCCTGAAAGGTTTGTAGTTGTCTTGAAAGGTTACCACCCATAAATGAAGTACTCGGATCATAAACACTTATCGTAGCATAATAAGATGCTTTGCTGTGTTTTCTTAAATGTTTACCACCCATAAATGAAGTAATTTGACACGAAGCACTTAGATTAATATTCTATGCTTCTTCGTGGAGGTTTCATGAAAGGTTTAGAGTTTTCTCGGAAGGTTACCACTTATAAATGAAGTAATCATACCAGGAACACTTATGTTAGTAGGATATGATGCTTTGTGTTGTTGTCTTGATTGGTTATCACCCAAAAATGAAGTACTCGGATCCGAAACATTTCTCGTAGCATGATAAAATGCTTTGTGGTGTTTTCTTGAATGTTTACCACCCATGAATGAAGTAATAGTCATGAAGCGCTTAGAGTGGTATTCTACATTACGTCGTGGTGCTTTCCTGAAAGTTTTGTACTTTTCTTGAAAGGTTACCACCCATAAATGAAGTACTTGAATCAGAAACACTTCTCGTAGCAGAATAAGATGCTTTGCTGTGTTTTCTTAAATATTTACAACCCATAAATTAAGTTATAGTCAAGAAATGCTTAGAATGGTATTCCACATTTCTTAATGGTGGTTTCCTGAAGGGTTTGGTGTTTTCTTGAATGTTTACCACCAATAAATGAAGTACTCAGATGAGAAACACTTCTCGTTGCAGGAAAAGATGTTTTGCAGTGTTTTCTTGAATGTTTTCCACCCATAAATGATGTAATCATACATGAAGAACTTAGAATGGTATTCCACATATCTTAATGGTGGTTTCCTGAAGGGTTTGGAGTTTTCTTGAATGTTTACCACCAATAAATGAAGCACTCGGATGAGAAAAACATCTTGTAGCAGGATAAGATGCTTTGCAGTATTTTGTTGAATGTTTACCACCCATGAATGAAGTCATAGTCATGAAGCGCTTAGAGTGGTATTCTACATTACGTCGTGGTGGTTTCCTGAAAGGTTTGTAGTTGTCTTGAAAGGTTACCACCCATATATGAAGTACTTGGATCAGAAACACTTCTCATAGCAGAATAAGATGCTTTGCTGTGTTTTCTTAAATGTTTACAACCCATAAATTAAGTAATAGTCAAGAAACGCTTAGAATTCTACATTTCTTCATAGTGGTTTCCTGAAAGGTTTGGAGTTTTCTTGAATGTTTACCACCAATAAATGAAGTTCTCGGAAGAGAAACACTTCTCGTAGCAGGAAAAGATGTTTTGTAGTGTTTTTTCTTCAATGTTTACCACCCATAAATGAATTAATCTGACACGAAGCACTTAGATTGGTATTATATGCTTCTTTGTGGAGGATTCATGAAAGGTTTAGAGTTTTCTTGGAAGGTTACAACTCATAAATCAAGTAATCATATCAGGACTACTTCAGTTAGTTGGATTCGATTCTTGTGTTGTTGTCTTAAATGGTTATCACTCATAAATGAAGTACTCGGATCAGAAATACTTCTCGTAGCAGATTAAGATGCTTTACAGTGTTTTCTTGAATTGTTACCACCCATAAATGAAGTAATAGTCATGAAGCGCTTATGGTGGTATTCTACATTTCTTCGTGGTAGTTTCCTGAAAGGTTTGGAGTTTTCTTGAAAGTTTACAACCCACAAATGAAGTACTTGGCTAAGAAACACTTCTCGTTGCAGGATAAGATGCATTGCAATGTTTTCTTGAATGTTTACCACTCATAAATGAAGTAATCAGACATGAAGTACTTAGATTGGTATTATATGCTTCTTCGTTGAGGTTTCATGAAATGTTTAGAGTTTTCTTGGAAGGTTACCACTCATAAATGAAGTAATCAAATCAGGAACACTTCTGTTAGTATGATAGGATGCTTTGTAGTGTTGTCTTGAATGGTTATCATCCATAAATGAAGTACTCGGATCAGAATCACATCTCGTTGCAGGATAAGATGTTTTGCGGTGTTTTCTTGAATGTTTACCACCCATAAATGAAGTAATCTGACACGAAGCACTTAGGTTGGTATTATATGCCTCTTCGTGGAGGTTTCATGAAAGATTTAGAGTTTTCTTGGAAGGTTACCACTCATAAATGAAGGAATCATATCAGGAACACTTATTTCAGTAGGATATGATGCTTTGTGTTGTTGTCTTGAATGGTTATGGGTATAAATGAAGTACTCGGATCGGAAACACTTCTGGTAGCATGATAAAATGCTTTGTGGTGTTTTCTTGAATGTTTACCACCCATGAATGAAGTAATAGTCATGAAGCGCTTAGAGTGGTATTCTACATTACGTCGTGGTGGTTTCCTGAAAGGTTTGTAGTTGTCTTGAAAGGTTACCACCTATAAATGAAGTACTCGGATCAGAAACACTTCTCGTAGCATGATAGAGTTTTCTTGAAAGGTTAGTACTCATAAATGATTGTTAGTAGGATATGATGCTTTGTGGTGTTGTCTTGAATATTTATCACTCCATAAATGTAGTACTCGAATTAGAAACACTTCTCGTAGCATGATAAAATGCTTTGTGGTGTTTTGTTAAATGTTTACCACCCATAAATAAAGTAATCAGACACGAAGCATGTAGAGTGGTATTCTATTCTTCTTCGTGGTGGTTTCAGGAAAATTTTAGAGTTTTCTTGGAAGGTTACCACTCATAAATGAAGTAGGATATGATGCTTTGTGGTGTTGTCTTGAAAGGTTACCACCCATAAATGAAGTACTCGGATCAGAAACACTTCTCGTAGCAGGATAAGATGCTTTGCTGTGTTTTCATTAATGTTTATCACCCATAAATGAAGTAATAGTCATGAAGTGCTTAAAGTGGTATTCTACATTTCTTCATGGTGGTTTTCTGAAAGGTTTGGAGTTTTCTTGAAAGGTTACATTCCAAAAATGAAGTACTCGGATCAGAAATACTTCTCGTAGCAGGATAAGATGTTTCGCTGTGTTTTCTTAAATGTTTACCACCCTTAAATGAAGCTATTAGAGTGGTATTCTACATTTCTTCGTGGGGGTTTCCTGATAGGTTTGGAGTTTTCTTGAAAGGTTACTACCTATAAATAAATTACTCAAATCAGAAAAACTTCTCGTACCAGGATAAGATGCTTTGCAGTGTATTCTTGAATGTTACCTCTCATAAATGAAGTAATCAGACATGAAGCAAGTATAATGGTTTGTGGCAGTTTCAGGAAAGGTTTACTATTTTCTTGGAAGGTTACCACTCATAAATGAAGTAATCATATCAGGAACACATGTTAGTTGGATATGATGCTTTGTGGTGTTGTCTTGATTGTTTACCACTCATAAATGAAGTAATAGTCTTGAAGCGCTTAGAGTGGTGTCCTACTTTCCTTTGTGGTGTTTTTCTGAAAGGTTTGGAGTTTTCTTGAAAGCTTACAACCCAAAAATGAAGTAATCGGATCAGAAACACTTCTCGTAGCTGGATAAGATGTTTTGTTGTGTGTTCTTAAAAGTTTACCACCCATAAATGAAGCAATAGTCATGAAGCGCTTGGAGTGGTATTCTACATGTCTTCGTGGTGGTTTTCTGAAAAGTTTTGGAGTTTTCTTGAAAGGTTACAACCCATAAATGAAGTACTCGAATCAGAAACAGTTCACGTAGCAGGATAAGATTCTTTGTTGTGTTTTCTTAAATATTTACCACCCATAAATGAAGTAATAGTCATGAAACTCTTAGAATGATATTCTATGCTTCTTCGTGGGGGTTTCCTGATAGGTTTGGAGTTTTCTTGAAAGGTTACTACCCATAAATGAAGTACTGAAATCAGAAACACTTCTCGTACCAGGATTAAATGCTTTACGGTGTATTCTTGAATCTTTACCTCCCATAAATGAAGTAATCAGACATGAAGCATGTAGAATGGTATTCTATGGTTGTTCGTGGTAGTTTCAGGAAAAGTTTACAGTTTTCTTGGAAGGTTTCCATTCATAAATGAAGTAATCATATCAGGATCACTTACGTTAGTAGGATATGATGATTTGTGGTGTTGTCTTGAATGTTTACCACCCATAAATGAAGTAATAGTCATCAAGCGCTTAGAGTGGTATTCTACTTTTCTTCGTGGTGTTTTCCTGAAAGGTTTGGAGTTTTCTTGAAAGGTTACTGCCCATAAATGAAGTACTCGAATCAGAAACACTTCTAGTAGCAGGATAAGATGCTTTGCGGTGTTTTTTGGAATGTTTACCACCCATAAATTAAGTAATAGGCATGAAGCGCTTAGAGTGGTATTCTACATTTGTTCGTGGTGGTTTCCGGAAAGGTTTGAAGTTTTCTTGAAAGGTTACCACCCATAAATGAAGTAATCATATCAGAACACTTCTGTTAGTAGGATAGAATGCTTTGTGGTGTTTTCTTAAATGATTTTCACCCATAAATGAAGTACTCGGATCAGAATCACTTCTCGTAGCAGGATAAGATGATTTGCGGTGTTTTCTTGAATGTTTACCATCCATAAATTAAGTAATAGTCATGAAGCACATACAATGGTATTTCACATTTCTTCATGGTGGTTTCTTGAAAGGTTTGGAGTTTTTTGAAAGGTTACCAACCATAAATAAAGTACTCGTATCAGAAACACTTCAAGTAGTATGATAATATGCTTTCTGGTGTTTTCTTGAATGTTTACCACCCATAAATGAAGTATTAGTCATCAAGCGCTTAGAGTGGTATTCTACTTTTCTTCGTGGTGTTTTTCTGAAAGGTTACTGCCCATAAATGAAGTACTCGGATCAGAAATACTTCTCATAGCAGATTAAGATGCTTTGCAGTGTTTTCGTAAATGTTTACCACCCATAAATTAAGTAATAGTCATTAGCGTTTAGACTGGTATTCTACATTTCTTCGTGGTGGTTTTCGGAAAGGTTTGGAGTTTTCAAGAAAGGTTACCACCCATAAATGAAGTAATCATATCAGGAACACATATGTTAGTAGGATATGATGCTTTGTGGTGTTGTCTTGAATGGTTATAATCCATAAATGAAGTACTTGGATCAGAAACACTTCTCGTAGCTAAATAAAATGCCTTGTGGTGTTTTTTTGAATGGTTATCACTCATAAATGAAGTACTCGGATAAAAAACACTTCTCCTTGTTGGATATGATGCTTTGTGGTGTCTTCTTGAAAAGTTAGCACCCATTAATAAAGTACTCGAATCAGAAATACTTCTCGTAGCGGGATAAGATGCTTTGTAGTGTTTACCACACATAAATGAAGTAATCAGGCATGAAGCACTTGAAAGGTTTAGAGTTTTCTTGGATGGTTACCACTCATAAATGAAGTAATCATATCAGAAACACTTCTGTTAGTAGGATAAGATGCTTTATGGTGTTGTCTTGAATGGTTATCACCCATAAATGATGTACTCAGATTATAAACACTTCTCGTAGCAAGATAAACTCCTTTGTGTTGTTTTGTTGAATGTTTACCATCCATAAATGAAGTAATAGTCATGAAGCGCTTAGAGTTGTATTCTTCATTTCTTCGTGGTGGTTTCCTGAAAGGTTTGGAGTTGTCTTGAAAGGATACCACCCATAAATGAAGTACTCGGATCAGAAACACTTCTCATAACAGGATAAGATGCTTTGATGTGTTTTCTTGAATGTTTAACACCCATAATTGAAGTAATAAGACATGAAGCACTTACAATGGGCTTCTATGCTTCTTCGTGGTGGTTTCATGAAAGGTTTAGAGTTTTCTTGGAAGGTTACCACTCATAAATGAAGTAATCATATTAGGAACACTTCTGTTAGTAGGATATGATGCTTTGTGGTGTTGTCTTGAATGGTTATCACCAAAAAATGATGTACTCGAATTATAAGCTCTTCTCGTAGCAGGATAAACTGCTTTGTGGTGTTTTGTTGAATGTTTACCATCCATAAATGAAGTAATAGTCATGAAGCGTTTAAAGTTGTATTCTACATTTCTTCGTGGTGGTTTCCTGAAAGGTTTGGAGTTGTCTTGAAAGGTTACCACCCATAAATGAAGTACTTGAATCAGAAACACTTCTCATAGCAAGATAAGATGTTTTGCTCTGTTTTCTAGAATGTTTACCACCCATAAATGAAGTAATAGTCATGAAGCACTCAGAGTGGTATTCTACATTTATTCGTGGTGGTTTCCTGAGAGGTTTGGAGTTTTCTTGAAAGATTACTACCCATAATTAAGTACTCAGATTAGAAACACTTCTCGTAGCAGGAAAATAAGCTTTGCGGTGTTTTATTGAATGTTTACCACCCATAAATGAAGTAATCAGACATGAAACACATAGAATGGTATTCTATGCTTTTTCGTGGTGGTTTCATGAAAGGTTTAGAGTTTTCTTGGAAGGTTACCACTCATAAATGAAGTAATCATATCAGGAATACTTCTGTTAGTATGATAGGATGCTCTGTGGTGTTGTCTTGAATTGTTATCACCGATAGATGAAGTATTCAGATCAGAAACACTTCTCGTAGCATGATAAAATGCTTTGTGGTGTTTTGTTGAATGTTTACCACCCATAAATGAAGTAATAGTCATGAAGCACTTAGAGTGGTATTCTACATTTCTTCGTGGTGGTTTCTTGAAAGATTTGGAGTTTTCTTGAAAGGTTACAACCCATAAATGAAGTACTCGGATCAGAAACACTTCTTGTAGAAGGATAAGATACTTTGCGGTGTTTTCTTGAATGTTTACCACTCATAAATGAAGTAATCAGACATGAAGCACTTAGAATGATATTTTATGCTTCTTCGTGCTGGTTTCATGAAAGGTCTAGAGTTTTCTTGGAAGGTTACCACTCATAAATGAAGTAATCATATCAGGAACACTTATGTTAGTAGGATATGATGCTTTGTGGTGTTGTCTTGAATGGTTATCACCCATAAATGTACTCATATCAGAAACACTTCTCGTAGTAGGATAAAATGCCTTGAAGTGTTATTTTGAATGTGTACCACCCATAAATGATGTAGTCATGAAGCGCTTAGAGTGATATTCTACATTTCTTTGTGGTGGTTTTCTAAAAGGTTTGGAGTTTTCATGAAAGGTTACAACTCATAAATGAAGTTCTCAGATCAGAAACACTTCTTGTAGCAGGATAAGATGCTCTGCGGGGTTTTCTTGAATGTTTACCACCCATAAATGAAGTAATCAAATATGAAGCACCTAGAATGGTGTTCTATGCTTCTTCGTTGTGGTTTAATGAATGGTTTAGAGCTTTCTTGGAAGGTTACCACTCATAAATGAAGTAATCATATCAGGAACACTTCTGGTAGTTGGATATGATGCTTTGTGGTGTTTTCTTGAATGGTTATTACCCATAAATGAAGAACTCGCATCTGAAACACTTCTCGTAGCATGATAAAATGCCTTGTAGTGTTTTGCTGAATGTTTACCACGCATAAATGAAGTAATAGTCATGAAGCGCTTAGAGTGGTATTCTACATTTCTTCGTGGTGGTTTCCTGAATGGTTTGGAGTCTTCTTGAAAGGTTACCACCCATTAATGAAGTACTCGGATCAGAAACACTTCTCGTAACTGGATAAGATGCTCTGCCGTGTTTTCTTGAATGTTTACCACACATAAATGAAGTAATCAGACATGAAGCACTTATAATAGTATTATATGCTTCTTCGTAGTGGTTTCATGAATGGTTTAGAGTTTTCTTGGAAGATTACCTCTCATAAATGAAGTAATCATATCAGGAACACTTATGATAGTAGGATATGATGCTTTGTGCTATTTTCTTGAATGGTTATCACCCATAAATGAATTACTCAGATCAGAAACATTTCTCGTAGCAGGATAAAATGTCTTGTGGTGTTTTTTGAATGTTGACCACCAATAATTGAAGTAATAGTCATGAAGCGCTTAGAGTGGTATTCTAAATTTCTTCGTGGTGGTTTCCTGAAAGGTTTGAAGTTTTCTTGAAAGGTCACATCCCATAATTGAAGTACTCGGATCAGAAACACTTCTCATAGAAGGATAAAGTTGCTTTGCGGTGTTTTCTTGAATGTTTACCACCCATAAATTAAGTGATAGGCATGAAGCACTTAGAGTGGTATTCTACATTTCTTTGTAGTGGTTTCCTGAAAGGTTTGGAGTTTTCTTGAAAGGTTACCACCCATGAATGATGTACTCGGATCAGAAACACTTCTCGTTGTAGGATAAGATGCTTTATGATGTTTTCTTGAATGTTTACCACCCATAAATGAAGTAATTAGACATGAAGCACTTAGAATTGTATTCTATGCTTATTCGTGGTGGTTTCATGAAAGGTTTAGAGTTTTCTTGGAACGTTACCACTCATAAATGAAGTACTCATATCTGGAACACTTCTGTTAGTAAGATATGATGCTTTGTAGTGTAATTTGAATGGTTATCACCCATAAATGAAGTACTCGAATTAGAAACACTTCTCGTAGCAGGAATAAATGCTTTGTGGTGTTTTGTTTAAAGTTTATCGCCCATGAATGTAGTAATAGTCTTGCAACAAGGAAGGTCATAGCATTCAAAATTGCTATGTTATCTTTCCTCAAAGAAGAAGACCACAAGAAGGATGCTTTAATAGGACTAACAAGAGAGCTATGCAAGCAACTTGGATAAGTGGGTCTGATGAAAGTGAAGATAAGGAAGAAGTAAACCTCGCGGGAGGAAAAGTTGACAACAAGCTAGCTCTCATCGGAAAGAAACCAATGACATGTTTGGAAATTGTCCTTGAGATTATAAAAGAACAATGGATGACGGATCCGGAGAAGATTCGCATTTTGAAGCAAATGGCTCAAGCTAAGAACGATCATACTAAAAACAAGAAGAAGCTCTAATGAGAGGTGAATTCTCAAGAGTAGTCACTACCAACAATGTTGAAAAACCTCCGACACTCACAAAGATGGATTATGCTAAGCAAATCAATAAACCTTTGAGTCTTGCAAAAGTGAATGATAAAGCACAAAAGAAGACAACTCAATCAAAAGCTAAGACTACATACACTCAAGAATTGGAGGCCCCTAGCTAAGTTAATATGGTAGTCTTTGACCTTTCTAAATTTCATGATGAGTCTAGCGATGATGAGTGTTGTGACTTGAATGAAAGACAATAATCTTTTAATATGAGCAAACTTAAAGAATTGTTTGTTGAGTTCAAAAAGTCTTTAGATGTTAAGGATGCTATGATCAATGATCTTAAGTCAAAAATTGAAATGCTACAAAATATGATTAATGACATTGAGACCAAAGTCAATTTGATAAAGAAAAGAAATTGAAATAAGCACATCATTGGGCTTCTAAATTTGTTAAGTTTGTTAAAAAAAAATCATCAAACCATGACACTAAAATTGACTATGACATTATGTATATTGGTCAACGTCCATATGATAAGATCGGTCTTGGATTTGTAAAAGAACAACCTTCTAGAATTGAAAAGCATTCTAAGACAAATGACAAACCTATTCAAGCAAGAATCATGCTTACAAGTATGATAAAAGACACGATAAGAAGACCAAGTTTACCAAACCTAATTCTAGAAATGTGGTACACAAACCTAGAGTTAGAAATGATTATAGGATTACCAACCAACACAAAGCTCAACCACCAAAGCTTTATGTTAATGATAAGTATGGTAGATTTCATGAGCTACACAAGAACAAATAACTTGGTAACACTTTTCAAAGAAAAATGAATGTAAATGCTTTTCAACTAAGACATAACCCTAGAAATGCAATGAATAATCATAAGAATTTTAGTAGCAATCTTCAAAGAAAGAGATTTAATGTGAACAATCAATCAATATCTCATCCAAAAAACATAAGGAGTTTTCATGATAAATATAGACTAGTGATGACTTATTGGAAAGCAATTAACAATAACAGCAATGGTCATAGTAATTTTAACTCTAAGACAACATTTTACTCGTTTTTTTTTTTTAGTTTGGGCATCATAAACGTTTTTATCGTTTTAGGAAAGGAAAATTTGTGGAACCACTTGCACTTTCTAGCACAAGTGGTACTAAATCCATTGTCTAGAGAGTCACTGGACTCCCTCCAATTTGACTTTCATTTTGTATATTTGTCTGAGGGAGAGTCATGTAGCAAAATATGTAATTCAATGTCTCGTTTTGATTGAATTATATAGTTTTGTGAACTTTAATTGATCTTTCTATACAAGTCACAACCTAATCTGAGCATTTGCATGAGCATAAACATCATATTTTGGAACTGAGCCCTATAAATGTCAAAGACCAAATTTGGAGCATAACAACAATTTTTAACAGAATTTATAGCAAAAATAGTCCCTGGCATTACCAGACCCATTGCAACGGGTCAGTAAGCCATTATAACGGCTAGGAACTCTTAATAACGAGTTAGCAAATCAATAAACTAGCCGTTGGAGATTTAAATACTTGGAGCGTTACAGCAAGAGGAGAGAGAGGCGTTATAACAGTTGGAAACCGGTTATAACACGTTGGGAATCCGTTACAGCAGGTTGTTATAACAAATGGACAAAAACTGTTTAAACCCTTCTTCTTCTCCAAACTTACCAAATTGCATCCCTTGGAGCGAATTCATCTCCTAAACAGTTACAAAACAATTTCTCTCCTCCATAAAACTGAAAATCCATCAAATCCTTCTCTTCTTCCTAAAGCCAAGATGTTTTTCAATACCATACTTGCTCTACTTCTCCTCATGGCACCAAGTCCTTCAAAATTCTGAAAACTGTTGGCCAAGAAAAAGACCATTCCTATTCAAGAAGGAGTTCATATTGAAGAAGGTGAAGGGTCTGTGCAGCAGGTTTGTAAATGTTTACTACATTCTAGAAAAGGGAAACAAAAGGCATCTCAAGAGGAACCCTCAAGGCCTATAGGAAGACAAAACCCCATGGAGATCTCATCTACAAATCGGTTTTGTTTCGAACTCCAAAAGACTTCAATAATTTTCAAAAAAAAGTTCAGAAATCTAAGATCTCAAAACCCTACTTTGTCAAAACAAATGATGAGAACAAACTAGTTGGTCAACCTTGGATATTTATCCATGACTACATTGAATTTTGGCAACCAATCATAGAATGTGACCTTATGTACTTAGAGTTGCCAATCCGGATCTTGTATGCCAATATGAAACCTACAAACCATCCATGGGGGGTGTAACAACCTATATTTGTGGACAAGAAATATTCATAACCATTGATACCATTTGTGAGGTTTTTGGTATTGCAAATGTGGGAGAAGAAGTGTATCTATTTAGGGTTTGGCCAACCGATGCCGATGAATTTGACTACAAGACATGGTTTGGGGCACATAGTAAGAAACAAAAGCTTACCATTACTCATTTTCGGCCATTTATCGATTGGGGTTTCTATTCATCAACAACATCTCAACCCCCAAAAGCAAAATTAAAACCAATTTGGAGATGAATGTCATGTACCTACTTAGGCATTTGATATGCTACGACAAGGTTGTCCAAATTCCTTATATTATCTTAAACCATATGCACCATATGAGATATGTCTTGACAAATGCAACCAAGTCCCTACCTTATCCTCATATCCTAACCCAAATCATGACTCATGTCGGGTTAAGAATTCCTATAAATAACCAACCAGCCTTTAAACCCGAAAATCTTGTTGAGATGCTTGACACAATTAGATGGGTCAAGGAGGGGTGCTTTTGGGAACCAAGCAAGAAATACAAGATAAATCAATGGATCTTAACACCCAATGCGACACCAAACCAATGGGATAACTCGGATGAATGTTTTGATCCCCCAATGGATAACCAAGTGCCCGAAAAGAGAATAAGAGAAGAAGCAAGTTCATCTCATCCTCCACCTAGTTATCCAATACCAGAACCAATGGAGAATGTGTTTGTTTAACCTCCACCTCAACCTCAACCTCAAGCCTAACCAGAACAACAATTCAATACATTTCCAAGACCTCCTCGACCCACAAGATTTACTTTGGAGGGAGTGCAACAACTCTCATACCAATTATATGATCTCACGTTGCACGGCATGAATATTATAGAAGAATAAATGAAAGATTGGATGAAACTGATGCTTTCCAAGAACAATATCAAGCATCTTGGATTGAGAGATATAGATTTTGGGGTCCTTTACATGAGGATGACAATATTTAGACTTTGTGAAGAAGAGAGCAATATTTTGTAGTAGTTTAAATTTCTCAAGTTGTAATTTGTTATGTTCCATTAAAAAATTGCTTTATGTACTCATGGTTTTGTATGCATGTTTTTAATTAGTATATCTTTATGCATCTTTTATGAGTCATTTTTTATTGATATATGCCTCTTGATGATTTATCTCTCCTTTCTAAATTGGAAAATTGAACTTAATGAATTATGCTATATTTGAAAAGTTATTTCACTAAGAGGAGGAATATAAAACTTGACTTGTATGAATATATATGTAATAAATTCAGGAGGAGCTTGGTTTGTTTGAGCCTTTTGCCATTATTTGCAAAAAGAGTGAGAAATGTTGATGTGCGTCATTTGATATGCACATCTCATATGGTTTTGCAAATGGTCAAAAGGGGGAGTTTGTTGGATTTTAAACTCATATCTTGTTTGACAATTTGCAAAACAAATCATAACTAACATTGCACATGAGTTTTGGTGAAGTTACAGGTTAAAATAGGTACAAACTGATGTAACACATGCTCAAACATGCTCAACACAAGTCAATACATGCTCAAGACATCAAGAGATGGCTTCACAGTGCTCAATAGAGCACAACATTACCATAACGCTCCAGAACCCGTCACATAGGTCAGCAACCTGTCACAACGGGTCAGAAGGAGAGAGGCAAGGCAGAAGCAGGATTTGGCAGAGAACAACATTACTGTAACGCTTCCCGAAGGCATTATAACGCCTTCTAACCCGTTATAACAGGTTCTTAACCCATTGTAACAGATTCACAACTCGTTGTAACGGGTTCCTGCTCAGACTGGCCCACAAGACAGCCAAAGAAGAGAAGAAGGGCAATTTTGGAAACTGCACAATCCTTTATAATGGGTCTCACATGGCGTTATGGAGTATCTGTAACACTACAGTCAATTTTGGTGGATTCAAGACTCCAAGAAGTGTCCAACCTATATATGATGCAGAGACGAACCAGTAGGGATCAAACACCCCCCACAAGATTTCAAGCATCGAATTGAGCACAACAAAGAGCCAAATAGCCTTCTCCTTCAGCTACTTAAAGCTGAGAGTATTATGATAGCACCCATAGTCTAATTGTCAATCCGAGAACTTTCCTTTAGCTATATTTTAGCCTGTGGTGCACCACATTTGTGTTGTCAAGTAGTGCATCCCTTGTCCTTGCTTATTTTGTCAATCGGACCGTTAACCGTGTAGAGTGGTGTTGCCCCATACATTGGTCTAGGAGTCGAAGATTGATTTGCTTGTTTAGAAGAAATCAAAGATCGATTTCGAAATTGTAAAGAACACTTGTTTTGACAGTGAAATCGGCCCGGAAGGAAGATTTGGTTCCGGAAGACCCTTGGACGTAGGCCTAATTGCTTGATAAGCCGAACCACGTTACATCGCGTGTTCTTTTTGTTCTCTTGATTGCTCTTGCTCTCTCTCTCTCTCTTTATTCTCTTGAGAAATTTTATAAACTACCCTTCCTTTCAAAAATATCAAACAAAATATGGGTGCTGATATTGACACCATAAATATTTATATTAACACAACAACATGTAAGGCTTTTTATTGAAAGAATTTTAGCCTTCATTTATTATTTCGTTGAAGGCATGCTCATACATCAATTCTCTTGTTATTTTCTTAACTATTTAATTTTAAAATAACAATAATTTTGTATGATTCCTTGTTTAGATCATTATCATATCCTTCCATATTCGATCCTAAATATTTTTTGTGCAATCCTGCAACTATATCAATTTCCAATATTTTTAAAATATAAATGTGTTGAGCATGCAAAATCAACTAAATCATAATGATCATTTTAACTAAAACATTTTTTCCGCCCTCACATTCTTCCCCGAAATTTTTTTAATTAACCAAAATAAATTAATAAAATACCAAAATGGCAAAATTTGGACATAAATCACAATTCTAGCCATTCCGGGATCACAGCGCCCTACGTAACTCCGGGTTCACTGTGATCCCCATAACTCCGGAATCACAGTTGCCGGAGTTATGGAGGCTGCTGTGATCCCGGAGTTATGGCGATCACAGTGAACCCGGAGTTACTTATTATTTATACACCAGCCGAGAGAGATAAAGAGAGGGGATGCTTATAATTGAAGAGAGATATTGATAATTGAAGTTAAACAAGTAATTTGAGGTATTATTTTATTTTTGCTTAAATTCTTCAATTTAGTTGATTTAATTTATAATTATTATAATTGTTATAATTGATAGTTGATTTCATGTATTATTACAATTGTTTTTTAATTTATAAGAATTATAATTTTAGTTGAATTGTTATAATTTACTTTCATTCTTCAAAGTGAATTGCTATAATTCTTATAATTGTTATAATTCTTCAAATTTAGTTGATTACAGGTATTATTATTATTGTAAATTAATTTATAATTATTATAATTGTAGTTGATTTATGTACGTATTTCGTATTTTTTAAACTATTAGTATAATATTAATTTAGTAATTATAATAATTAAAGAGTTAGAGAAATTTTGTAGAAATTTAGATAGAGAAGTGAAGTGAAGGTTAAGGTTTTGCACATTTTAAATATAAGATATTATTTTATTTTAATTACATGGTAATAATTTTTTAAGTTAAAATGTGAATCAGTGTAAATTAATTTATAATTATTTTGTAGATGATTTATGTATGAATTTCGTAATTTTTGAACTATTAATATATTATTATTTTGTAATTATAATAAATCTAAGAGTTAGAGAATTTATTTAGGAATTTAGATAGAGAAGTGAAGTGAAGATTTTGCAAATTCTAAAGAGTTGCTAAGTCATTTTAGGTATTATTTTATTATAAATTAAATTGTATTAATTTATAGAGTTAAAATTTGAATTAGTGTAAATTAATTTATTATAAATTAAATTAGAATTATTTTATTATAAATTAATTTAGAATTATTTTATTATAAATTAATTTAGAATTATTTTATTTCTGAAGTATTAGTATATTATTAATTGGGAAATTTATACAGTTGGAGTGAAGAAAGATGATTCCAATTTCCGTATATATGGATGGTGAGACTCGAAATGGCCCGTATGGTATGGAATATAGTTGTGATTCAAAATTTACTTTTCCGGGAAATGAAGACACCCGGTATGAAGATGTGAAAAATACAATATACAAATGGTTGGGGATATTTGAGAGTCAATATTCGCTCAATGTTGTCGCTCGATATAACACTGCGATCCCACCTTCTTATCATTTTTGTTTAATTCCCATTCGCGATGACATAGAGTGGCGAATGATATTGCAAATGGCACAATCAGAAATGAATTGGAGATTTGTTGAATTATATGTTGATCTGGTGCCAAATCGGACAAATGAGAATCCTGATAACTTAGGTCGCACAGGTGAAAATGTTGTTAACACGGATGAAGAGCCTCCGAGAGTTAGTCAAGAGACATTACCTTATAGCCCTGGCCATACTCTTCATATCTCTCCCGCAAGACATTCACCAATTATAGATCTTAATGAGCCCATATCTAATATTCCTGAAGAAAACGAAGGCGATGTCGATGAGAATATATTACCCGTAGCGGGAGAATGGGAAACAGGAGAAGATTATGGATACACCTCTGACGAAGACGATTTGGATTATAATCCTAACGATCATCCGAATCATCGGATAATTGTACAAGGAAGATCAGAAAAATATCACCCAGTACAGGAGCTTAGTGATATATCTGGTTTCAATGAAATTTACACTGAAGTACAAAACTCGTCAGACGATCCCTTGGCAGAAAATCGTGTATTTAATTCAAAAGATCAGTTACAATGGACCATTAGCGAGTATCACATCAAAGGGAATATAGAGATTAAAACAGAAAGGAGTAGCGCGACGAGGCTAGTTATGGTTTGCAAAGATCAGAGATGTTTTTGGAGGTTGTACGCTGTATGTCCTAAAGGTAATAATTTTTGGACAATAAGAACCAACCCATACCCGCACACTTGTATCCAATCGATTACACGAGTAGATCATGCACAACTTACGGCCAAGATAATTGCTGGTGCTATTAAAAAGGAAATGAACGAAGATACAACCATGACAATTAAAAATGTCAGAGATTTAGTTAAAGCAAAATTTCCCGGTGCTGATCCATCATACGCCAAGTTATGGCGAGGCAGGGAGTTAGCAATTGCGAAAATATTTGGGACTTGGGAGGGATCATATGCGTTGCTTCCTCGTTATTTTAATGCCATCCAATCGACGAATCCATCAATGAAGTATGCTATCCTGACGACTCCTACCAATCAACCTGAAGTACGTTATTTCCATGCTGCGGCTTGGGCATGGGGACCGTGCATTGAGGCAGTAAAGTACATTCGTCCGGTGATAAGTATCGACGCAGGTTTCTTATCGGGTCGTTATGAGGGAAGATTACTAATGGCTTGCGGGTACGATGCAGAGAATCAATTGATACCATTGGCATTTGCATTGGTGGAGAAGGAAGACCTAGAAAATTGGGGTTGGTTCATGAATTGGTTGCGTCGAGAAGTTATCGGACCTGGTAAGATGTGTGTACTATCAGACCGCCACAAGGGAATTAAGGCTGTTTTTGAATATCCCCAATATGGATGGTCGGAGGCAAACAACGAAGCAGTGCACCGATATTGTATGCAACACGTTGCCGAGAACTTGTACTCAAAATTTCCAGACGATAATCTAAAGAAATTATTTAAGCGTGCTGCATCGAAGAAGAAACCTCGTCGATTTAAAGAGCACATGCAATCTATAAAAGCACAATATCCAGGCGCATATGAGTATTTAAAGACGGTTGGAAAAAGACTAGAGAATGATCCAAAAGAGTCTGTGAATCCATCAAAGTGGGCACAACGGTACGACAACGGATATCGTTGGGGCATAATGACAAGTAACGGATCTGAATCTTTGAATCGAGTGTTCAAAGCTGTTCGTATGTTGCCGGTTGTGGCTATCGTGGAAGGTACCTGGTACAAGTGCGTGAGTTGGTTTGATGATCGGAGAATCGCATCTGGTGCAACCGTAAGTGATGGTTTTGTTTGGTCTCGTAGTGTTACGGAGAAACTAATTAAGAGAGGTGACAAGTCACGACCACATCGAGTAGACCCCTATCGATCAGAGCAAGGGGATTTTGAAGTTTTGCATCAAGGCGAGACCTTACCGAATGGTGAATTTGAAAATTTCAAGTATCACGTATTACTCGAAGAGGGAGTTTTTACGCGTTGCACCTGTTTGAAACCAAATCTGACCGGCATACCATGTTCGCATGTATTAGCGGTGATAAGGGTCAGACATTTAAACTTATCTCAATTTGTTTCACCTTATTACACTGCTGCAAATCTGCATGATACTTGGTCCGGAAGATTCCACCCTTTTCCAAATCAATCTGAATGGCTCGAGTATACGGGACCTACCATCATTCCCAATAGAAAATTGCTTCGTCGTGGTCGAAGAAGGCACATTCGTATTCCGATGGTAATGGATGAAATGGAAGGACGAAAAGGCAAGCGCAGAGGACGACCCCTTGGAAGACGACCAAAAGGTATTGAAATGGTTTTATATGTTTAAAATACTCATATTGAAGACGACCATCACCTTCTTACTTTTTAATATTACAGGAAGTGCTCAATCCAGCCATCAAGGGAGTCAACCTCATAATCGCCATGAGGTATTAACACAATTGGGCTTACATAGTGGAAACCAGCCCACTCGACACTCCGTAGATGTCCAACCAAATCCAAACCCTACCCAAATGCAACCCGCTCGTCGCTCAATAAGTGTTCCACCTAGAGATGTCGATGCTTCAACAAGTGCATCAAATCCTTCAACAAGTCAGCCCAATTAATCAAGGCGAACATCAATCTCTGGAAGAATTCGAAACTTCTTTCGGGCGAATCACTAGCATGGAATTTATTAAATGTGGCTCTTCATTATTTACCTATTATATCTGTATAGTTGTATGTTGTACTTATGTCATATGTATGGCTTTACCTATTAACTCGTATAAATTTCAATTTATTTATGCATTATATTTGTAGTGCAATGTCGACATTTCCGATTTTGGTATTTTATGGAGGTGAAATAATTGAAACTCAATTTGGTGCGGAGTACTCTGGTGGTAAAAAATTGGCACTCCAGGGTAAACAATCTAGTACTTTTGAAGGGATTAAAAGTACCATACATCGGGTTCTAGCATTTCACGAGTATTGCGTTGGTGAAATCCTATGTCGCGTGGAGGATGGAGAAGGGAGTAATTTGCATTTCAATTTGATTGGACTCATTGACGAAAGTTCTTGGAAAATGGCATCTCAGATGTCCGTGAATAAACGGGGAGTTGTTCATTTGTTTGTCAGAACCACTGGCCCGCCACCAAGAAATGACGCTCTCGATTTTATTTGTACAGGTTAAACATATATGAAAACAAGCAAGTTATGTGTTGCATCATTTGTGCATGATGCTTATGCATTGTGCATTGTGCATGACGCTTGACGCTTTTGCATTGTGCATTGTGCTTGATGCTTATGCATTGTGCATTGTGCATGACGCTTTTACATTGTGCATTGTGCATTGTGCATTGTGCATTGTGCATTGTGCATGACGCATGACGCTTGACGCTTGTGCATTGTGCATTGTGCTTGACGCTTGACGCTTGTGCATTGTGCATTGTGCATTGACGCTTGACGCTTTTGCATTGTGCATTGTGCATTGACGCTTGTGCATTGTGCATTGACGCTTGACGCTTTTGCATTGTGCATTGTGCATGACACTTTTGCATTGTGCATTGTGCATGACGCTTGACGCTTGACGCTTGACGCTTATGCATTGTGCATTGTGCATTGACGCTTTTGCATTGTGCATTGTGCATTGTGCATGACGCATTTGCATTGTGCATTGTGCTTGACGCTTGACGCATGATGCTTTTGCATTGTGCATTGTGCATGACGCTTGACGCTTTTGCATTGTGCATTGTGCATTGACGATTGACGCTTTTGCATTGTGCATTGTGCATTGTGCATTGTGCATGACGCTTTTGCATTGTGCATTGTGCATTGACGCTTGTGCATTGTGCATGACGCTTGACGCTTTTGCATTGTGCATTGTGCATTGTGCATGACGCTTGTGAATTGTGCATTGTGCATTGACGCTTGTGCACTATGCATTGTGCATTGACGCTTGTGCACTGTGCATTGTGCATTGACGCTTGTGCATTGTGCATTGTGCATGACACTTGACGCTTGACGATTGTGCATTGTGCATTGTGCATTGTGCAATGACGCTTGATGCTTTTGCATTGTGCATTGTGCATTGTGCATGACGCTTTTGCATTGTGCATTGTGCATGACGCTTGACGCTTTTGCATTGTGCATTGTGCATTGTGCTTGACGCTTGACGCATGACGCTTGACGCATGACGCTTTTGCATTGTGCATTGTGCATGACGCTTGACGCTTTTGCATTGTGCATTGTGCATTGACGATTGACGCTTTTGCATTGTGCATTGTGCATTGTGCATTATGCATGACGCTTTTGCATTGTGCATTGTGCATTGTGCATTGACGCTTGTGCATTGTGCATTGACGCTTGATGCTTTTGCATTGTGCATTGTGCATTGTGCATTGTGCATGACGCTTTTGCATTGTGCATTGTGCATGACGCTTGACGCTTTTGCATTGTGCATTGTGCTTGACGCTTGACGCTTGACGCTTATGCATTGTGCATTGTGCATGACGCTTTTGCATTGTGCATTGTGCATTGTGCATGACGCTTGACGCTTTTGCATTGTGCATTGTGCATTGACGATTGACGCTTTTGCATTGTGCATTGTGCATTGTGCATTGTGCATGACGCTTTTGCATTGTGCATTGTGCATTGACGCTTGTGCATTGTGCATGACGCTTGACGCTTTTGCATTGTGCATTGTGCATTGTGCATGACGCTTGTGAATTGTGCATGACGCTTGTGAATTGTGCATTGTGCATTGACGCTTGTGCACTGTGCATTGTGCATTGACGCTTGTGCACTGTGCATTGTGCATTGACGCTTGTGCATTGTGCATTGTGCATGACGCTTTTGCATTGTGCATTGTGCATGACACTTGACGCTTGACGCTTGACGATTGTGCATTGTGCATTGTGCATTGACGCTTGTGCATTGTGCATTGACGCTTGATGCTTTTGCATTGTGCATTGTGCATTGTGCATGATGCTTTTGCATTGTGCATTGTGCATGACGCTTTTGCATTGTGCATTGTGCATGACGCTTGACGCTTTTGCATTGTGCATTGTGCTTGACGCTTGACGCATGACGCTTTTGCATTGTGCATTGTGCATGACGCTTGACGCTTTTGCATTGTGCATTGTGCATTGACGATTGACGCTTTTGCATTGTGCATTGTGCATTGTGCATTGTGCATGACGCTTTTGCATTGTGCATTGTGCATTGACGCTTGTGCATTGTGCATTGACGCTTGATGCTTTTGCATTGTGCATTGTGCATTGTGCTTGACGCTTTTGCATTGTGCATTGTGCATGACGCTTGACGCTTTTGCATTGTGCATTGTGCTTGACGCTTGACGCTTGACGCTTATGCATTGTGCATTGTGCATGACGCTTTTGCATTGTGCATTGTGCATTGTGCATGACGCATTTGCATTGTGCATTGTGCATGACGCATTTGCATTGTGCATTGTGCTTGACGCTTGACGCATGACGCTTTTGCATTGTGCATTGTGCATGACGCTTGACGCTTTTGCATTGTGCATTGTGCATTGACGATTGACGCTTTTGCATTGTGCATTGTGCATTGTGCATTGTGCATGACGCTTTTGCATTGTGCATTGTGCATTGACGCTTGTGCATTGTGCATGATGCTTGACGCTTTTGCATTGTGCATTGTGCATTGTGCATGACGCTTGTGAATTGTGCATTGTGCATTGACGCTTGTGCACTGTGCATTGTGCATTGACGCTTGTGCATTGTGCATTGTGCATGACGCTTTTGCATTGTGCATTGTGCATGACACTTGACGCTTGACGCTTGACGATTGTGCATTGTGCATTGTGCATTGACGCTTGTGCATTGTGCATTGACGCTTGATGCTTTTGCATTGTGCATTGTGCATTGTGCATGACGCTTTTGCATTGTGCATTGTGCATGACGCTTGACGCTTTTGCATTGTGCATTGTGCTTGACGCTTGACGCATGACGCTTTTGCATTGTGCATTGTGCATTGTGCATTGACGCTTGTGCATTGTGCATTGACGCTTGATGCTTTTGCATTGTGCATTGTGCATTGTGCATGACGCTTTTGCATTGTGCATTGTGCATGACGCTTGACGCTTTTGCATTGTGCATTGTGCTTGACGCTTGACGCATGACGCTTTTGCATTGTCCATTGTGCATGACGCTTGACGCTTTTGCATTGTGCATTGTGCATTGACGATTGACGCTTTTGCATTGTGCATTGTGCATTGTGCATTGTGCATGACGCTTTTGCATTGTGCATTGTGCATTGACGCTTGTGCATTGTGCATGACGCTTGACGCTTTTGCATTGTGCATTGTGCATTGTGCATGACGCTTGTGAATTGTGCATTTTGCATTGACGCTTGTGCACTATGCATTGTGCATTGACGCTTGTGCACTGTGCATTGTGCATTGACGCTTGTGCATTGTGCATTGTGCATGACACTTGACGCTTGACGATTGTGCATTGGGCATTGTGCATTGACGCTTGTGCATTGTGCATTGACGCTTGATGCTTTTGCATTGTGCATTGTGCATTGTGCATGACGCTTTTCCATTGTGCATTGTGCATGACGCTTGACGCTTTTGCATTGTGCATTGTGCTTGACGCTTGACGCATGACGCTTTTGCATTGTGCATTGTGCATGACGCTTGACGCTTTTGCATTGTGCATGACGCTTGACGCTTTTGCATTGTGCATTGTGCATTGACGATTGACGCTTTTGCATTGTGCATTGTGCATTGTGCATTGTGCATTGTGCATTGTGCATGACGCTTTTGCATTGTGCATTGTGCATTGTGCATTGACGCTTGTGCATTGTGCATTGACGCTTGATGCTTTTGCATTGTGCATTGTGCATTGTGCATGACGCTTTTGCATTGTGCATTGTGCATGACGCTTGACGCTTTTGCATTGTGCATTGTGCTTGACGCTTGACGCTTGACGCTTATGCATTGTGCATTGTGCATGATGCTTTTGCATTGTGCATTGTGCATTGTGCATTGTGCATGACGCTTTTGCATTGTGCATTGTGCATTGTGCATTGACGCTTGTGCATTGTGCATTGACGCTTGATGCTTTTGCATTGTGCATTGTGCATTGTGCATGACGCTTTTGCATTGTGCATTGTGCATGACGGTTGACGCTTTTGCATTGTGCATTGTGCTTGACGCTTGACGCTTGACGCTTATGCATTGTTCATTGTGCATGACGCTTTTGCAGTGTGCATTGTGCATTGTGCATGACGCATTTGCATTGTGCATTGTGCTTGACGCTTGACGCATGACGCTTTTGCATTGTGCATTGTGCATGACGCTTGACGCTTTTGCATTGTGCATTGTGCATGACGCTTTTGCATTGTGCATTGTGCATTGACGCTTGTGCATTGTGCATGACGCTTGACGCTTTTGCATTGTGCATTGTGCATTGTGCATGACGCTTGTGAATTGTGCATTGTGCATTGACGCTTGTGCACTGTGCATTGATGCTTGTGCATTATGCATTGTGCATGACGCTTTTGCATTGTGCATTGTGCATGACACTTGACGCTTGACGCTTGACGATTATGCATTGTGCATTGTGCATTGACGCTTGTGCATTGTGCATTGACGCTTGATGCTTTTGCATTGTGCATTGTGCATTGTGCATGACGCTTTTGCATTGTGCATTGTGCATTGTGCATGACGCATTTGCATTGTGCATTGTGCTTGACGCTTGACGCATGACGCTTTTGCATTGTGCATTGTGCATGACGCTTGACGCTTTTGCATTGTGCATTGTGCATTGACGATTGACGCTTTTGCATTGTGCATTGTGCATTGTGCATTGTGCATGACGCTTTTGCATTGTGCATTGTGCATTGACGCTTGTGCATTGTGCATGACGCTTGACGCTTTTGCATTGTGCATTGTGCATTGTGCATGACGCTTGTGAATTGTGCATTGTGCATTGACGCTTGTGCACTGTGCATTGTGCATTGACGCTTGTGCACTATGCATTGTGCATTGACGCTTGTGCATTGTGCATTGTGCATGACGCTTTTGCATTGTGCATTGTGCTTGACACTTGACGCTTGACGCTTGACGATTGTGCATTGTGCATTGTGCATGACGCTTGACGCTTGACGCAAAATAACAAATGTCCAATTCAACATAACATAACATAACATAACAAATGTCCAAAATAACATAACAACATAACATAACTGAAAAAACGTTCAACATAAGATGGCATAACATCCTTTTTGAAATGATGCATTGTGCAATGATGCATAACATAACTGAAAGCAACCAACTCCCTGACTAAGGATAATTGGACGGGGTGAACTTGGATATCGGTCTATGCCTCTGACGATCCTTGTTGCGATGTCCCATAGTTGTATTCCAATTCAAGCCATCATCAGCCTCATCGTCGTCGCTCCCGGTCACCTCAGCATCTGGTGTTTGCATGTATTCCTGCAAAAAGCACATTAGAAACTGCTAAATTAGTGCATTTTTTAATAAATAGTTCAATTCAGGCCAAACCTGTGTAGGAGGGATCTCCGGGCCTGTCTGGAACTGACTAGTCTGGAAGTCGTAACCTTGTGCACCATCTCCTCCCGGGTACTGACTACTGAATATGTCAAAATCATAACCATGTACATCAGATGCTCCCTGATACGGACTATTTAATCCTGAATAGTATCCCTAGGTAGAATATGCATGTTTAACATTAGCAAAAAATATTACAAATTACTGCATAATCATTAAACATTATAGAGGTACGATTCACATACCTGGGACTGATCTCCGCCCGGATGCTGACTACTAGATGCCGTGGGATCACCGTGCGGTCCTAAATATGTCCCGGCCATGCTGGAAACAATCTCGTCATAATCACCCTCATATGTTGACGCCCATGACGCCTCCTGCTCACGAAAGCCTGGAACCTCAGGCTCGTCCGAGGTGGTGATATCCTCGATTCTTTCGGGCAACCCGGCATCCCTTAGCAGTTTTTCCAGCTTATGCCCTTGACCGACATCATGCAGGCTTCCTCGACATGATAGTAATGTTCTCTTTCCGAAGCGCTTCAACCCTCTTGTCAGGGCCATTGGAATTGCCATGACTGCATCCCTAAAGGCCCTCTTGCCCTGCAAGACAAACTTTCGTAAGTAACAAAACAAGTCACATAATTTGAGTAGCTATTTGATTAGTTAAATAACATCACTAACCTGTCGTGTGGCACACTCAGAATGGGAAACATATGTAAGGCTGCTAGGTGGCTGAGACGGAGGAGGCAGTGGCTGGGTGAGATCATGGGTGGAATCACGCTCTAAATAAATCGACCTCATCCCAAATCTCTCATACCAGGGCATATACTGATGAAACCACCAATCACTGTCGTGTGGCTGCCCATCTGTGGGAACGATACACAACAGTACTCTATCTGCACTCCACTGCCCTACATAATCAGCATGACGCTCCCCCCAGTGAAGGCCGTAGTGTCCATCAGTATGATCTACCTCATCTAACTGTCGGTGAACATCCCAAGATAATGGAGGAGGGGGAGGAACTGTCTGAAGTAAACCGTACTGTCTCATGACCCTATCCGGGTAGTGATGTGAGACTATCCAAAAATGAACGAGAGGGACTCTAGCCAACCAAACTCCCTGATCACGTAGTACACATGACGGCGCAAGAGGGAGGAAGGTAGTATAGGGTGTCCACTCAACTTCACCCTCTTTCATCGCATTCAAAACATCTCGGGGATGCTTTGCTCCAACATTGTGAGGGTTGTCTTTCCACAACTTAAAACCCATCCATGTCCTCCCGTAAGCATGACACGAGTCTCGATCGGGTAAACCCCAAGCAGTGAAGGTATGATTTCTATCCTCTTTTGGCCGGCACACACTAAGGTGGGTCCAAGACCACAATTGCAATAACTCGAGTGGACCCCAAATAGAACGAGGCTGCTTCCGAGCAGCAATAGATAATGCGCGATATAAATAAGCCAAAACGGCACCCCCCCAATTATACAACACAGATGGACTACTCAGATTCTCCAAAAACTGCAGATACATGGCCGGTACACCATCTCCACTGGAGTCTGGAAACATGACAGAACCAAATAAATCTAGAATGTAAGCCCGAGTATGAAAATCTACCTGGTCCTGTGTGGGATTTTCCGGCATATTAGCGAACTCGCGCCGCAACCACTTCAAACTAAGACTGTAATTCGAAACCAGTCGTTGTTGCTGTCCAGATCTCTTTGAAGCACGACACCTCCACGCCTCATCTCCGGCCTCTCTACCCAGATACTGCTGTACCATATACCTCCAGTTGTTATCACAAATTCCGGTAACAACCGCTCCTGTTATTGGTAGCCCCCATAAACAACTAACATCTTGTAGAGTTACGGTCATTTCACCGACAGGCATGTGAAAAGTGTGTGTCTCGGGCCTCCATCGCTCTACTAGTCCTGTAATCAATCCTTTGTCTCTTCTCTTATGACCCAACTGAGAAATATGATACAACCCCAATCTCTTCAATGCCGGACCACAACTCTCGTGATATGGTACGACATTGTCATGACAAATCAACTTTAAATCGTCACCGCTCTGCAATATTTCAACAATATCCTCAAATAAATACAGATTACCAAAAATAAATATATTACTAAATATATATATTACAAAAATATACCACATTTGGTTTAACGGTCGCAATCTTGTGTTGGGCGACAGGCATCTGCAACAAGTCGGAGAGAGGCTGACAATCTGGAGGGAGAGAAGCATCACCCTCGAAGGTGCTAGACTGAGAAGTGCTGGGTCGAGAAACACTACTTCTTTGAGGTCTCGTCATTTCAACAGAACTACATTTAAATATAAAAAACAACATAGTTTAACAATTTTTTACAAGTTACATATTTATCTAAAATAACTAATTGATTATCTATAAATACTAACTACTTTATCCATATATTACAAATTTATACAAAAAATAACACTAATTTCTACAAAATTTGTAAATTTCTAAATAAATGAACTAATTTAACAATAATCTAATTTTAATATAACAAATTTATCTAAACTAACTATATTTTCCCAAATTTGATGTATTACTATATTTTTCCAAAATAAAACAACAACTTACATATTTATCTAAACTAACAAATTAATAATTTCTAAAATAATATTTTTTAACAATAATCTACATATATCTAACTTAACAATAATTTAAGCTTTAATATGACAAATTTATCTAACAATAATTTATCTAAAAATAATAACTAACTTAACAATAATTTATCTAAAAATAATAACTAACTTAACAATAATTTAAGCTTTAATATGACAAATTTATCTAACAATAATTTATCTAAAAATAATAACTAACTTAACAATAATTTAAGCTTTAGTATGACAAATTTATCTAACAATTATCTAACAAATTCCTACAAAAACCATTTATCTAACAATTTATCTAACAATGATCTAAAATTTAACTAAATTAACAATTATCTAACATATATCTAACAATTTCTCTAATGATTACCTAATTTTTAACTAAGTTAACAATTATCTAACAAATTTGAACAAAAACAGCACAAATTTTGTATGACTTTTTTATTTTCCGAAAATTAAAAAATTTATTGTTACCTGTTACACAGCAAACTCTCTCAAATCTTGGTCTAATGAAACTTCAAACTTCTGAAATACTTTCTCAAAATTTGCCTCAAAATCTTCTCAAAATTTTCCAAAATCTCTCTCAAAATCATCAACAGAATTCGGCAGAGGGAGAAGAGCGATTCTGTGCTTAAATCGGCACAACTCCGGAATCACGGGTGTCTGCATAACTCCGAAATCAGGGATTCCGGAGTTATGCAGACACCCGTGATTCCGGAGTTGTGTCGATTGCGCAGATTCCGGAGTTACGGCAGATTCTCTGATGCCGGGGTTATGCTGCTCTCCATGCTGCCGGAATGGCTAAAATGGTTAATTCCGTTCAAATTTTGCCATTTTGATATTTTATTTATTTATTTTGGTTAATTAAAAAAAATTCGGCATTCTTCCTCCTGATTATTACTGTTTTATATGATTATTTTATATGGACCTTTTTATATGATCATTTATTTTTATTTCTATTTCTTTCTGTAGAATACTATAATCATTTTTTCAGTAAAATACTAAAATCAAAACCCTTTTACTTGCTTAATAAATGTGAAATTTATTTTTAACATAAGAAACAAAATATTAAGGTCCATATAAACAAAGTAGGCATCTAAAATTCTATATGAATACAAATACAAGAATAATTGAGAAATGTATTTAGTTCAGCTAATAAATAGAAAATACTATGTATAATTTTACAAAGAGATATAAAACAATAAGATACAATTAATTGCTATCATATTTTATTTAATATTCTCAATATATAATACAGTAGACACATGTACATACGATATAAGAATATTTGAACCAAAAGAAATACTAAAAATCAGAAATATAGATATTAAAAATAAAATTGATATTATATACTAAAGATGCAGTTGCAGTTTTATGAACTCTTATCAAATTAAAATTTTAACTATATTAAATCATGAAGTTACTATTATTTGTCAATCCCATCGAGGAATTAAATTGAATCCAAAATAAATACTTATTATTTTATTGTTGAAAATTATTGAAAATTAAATTTTATTCATTATTGTATATTTTTTTCTTAGTAAATATTATTTTTCTTTACATAACATTCTCCCGTTGCTGTGCACGAGCACGCCTATTACTAATAAAGTAGTGCTAGTGCTAGGTGGCAACCTGTGATCTTTACATTTATGAATCCGTATTTTCTGGAATGGGCAGCCATTCTCAAAACAGAAATGAGCAGTTTTTGTGTGTTGTACCTGCAGCAATTACTGTGTAGGCAGGATACGACGCTATATCAACGGTGAGAAATCAGGGGGTCTGCTGCCATTTCATTGGAATATTTCAGGAGACGTGGATTCTACATTTATACCCAGAGGTGCATACACCAGGTACACCAGGTGCAACCAACTTATACATAAATCTCTACCGACCACCGAGCGACTCAACTTTCTTTCTTCCCCGAAAGAAGAAAACGAGGAGAAAAAAAAGAGAGAGAGTTGAGGAGCCTTTATTGTTTGTTCCCACAGTTAGGGTTTTCTTCTCACAACGAATCAGATCGAACCGGATCCAATCAAATATTTGATATTTGGCCCCCTCTCCCAAGTACTCGCGAGAGATCAGAGATCGCACCGCTCTCATAATCAAAACCAGGTTTGCAAACTCTAAGCTTAATTTTTTTTCTGCGGAGTTGAGGAAGAGATCTGTTATTAGCTTATATTGCCTCAAGACCAGAAAATAAAATAAAAATCTGCTTTCTTTTAGAGGGCTCCTTAGAAATTAATTATATTCTTATATGTTTTTTATTATTAGTTCGAAATGTACTAGATCCAGTTGCATTCAATTGGAATTGAGAGGACACCCTTAATTTAACTTGTATCGACTACCACTTAACAGTGACTTCAGATGAATTGTATTGCAACACTAATTTGATTACGACCAATTACTCTACACAAATATATATCTTATTGAAAATATTTGGGATCTATAGTTCTATACAATTTTCTTCTTTTCTTTCACATACAAATAAGAAAAATAAAACAGAAAACAGTCAGAGATAGTGCTGGTAATATGAGGCTATTATTACAAGTAAAAAGAAGAATGGGCTCTCGATTTCAGTTCATATTCGTATAAATCTGTATTTCAATTTCTGTTTTTTTTTCTCTTTCTATAATAAATTATATATCTTTTTTAAATTTGTAGGACAACTTTTGTACAAAGAAGAAAAACAATGCATGGCAAAGGGACGAGATCCGAAGGAGAAGTTATAAAAGAAGATTTTGATAGAGGAATTGCATGAGGGAAAACACCATTCTTTCAAAAAAATTAATTCATATTCTGGTAATTCACTTGTCATTGCTCTTATAGAATTATTTAAATTTATTGTTTATTTTTTATGTTCTTTGTGTTTTTTAAGCTAGTTCCACATTAACAATTTTGCTTACTAGTTACAGCATTTAAACTTTGAACAGAATAAACAGGAGAGGGTATATGGTATGGACAAAGCTGGATATAGCCAAACAAGTCGGGTATTTTTGAAAAAACCCAAAAAGAAGCAACCCGTTAACTCCGAATTAGACCGTCAGAAACAAGCAGAGAAGAAAAAAAGAAGACTAGAGAAAGCACTGGCTGCTTCAGCTGCTATAATATCTGAATTAGAAAAAAAGAAACAAAAAAAGAAAGAAGAACAAGAGAGACTTGATGAAGAGGGGGCCCGAGTTGCAGAAGCTGTTGCACTACATGTGCTGTTGGGCGAGGACACCATGGAGGATCTGGCCGAAATCGGCTTGCATGCGGAGGCCAGTGCAGATTCTACAATCTTATCTGGATGTTCAATGAATTACTCTAATGGTGGGTTTAGCCGGAAAAGTTGTGAATTTCACCACGATGGTGATAGGAGATGGACCGAAAGGGGAAGTGGAGACATCCTGTTTCCTTCCCTAAGGCCCTTGAGGGATTTGAGTCCATGGGCATGCAATGAAATAAGTCGGGTTGATTTTTGCCCTGGATTTATGGCAGCTCAGGCTGTATCTTCTTTGCAAATTAGAGAAGATGGATTGCAGGAAGCTGGGAGGTTGTAATGGATCAATGTTTACTGGAGTTCTAAGCAATTCAAGCACACTTTATTTAAGGGCACTAATGACTTATCTACCCTTGTGTATATATCAGTTAGGGTGTGCTTTTTTATACTTAGTTTACTTTTTCCTTTTTGGGTCCATTTTAAGGGATGGATAACTCAATGATGGTGGTACTGAGACTGGTAACCGCCCTTTTCTTCTCTTTAGTCATTTGGCTGAGAGTCTGAAAAGGAAGGAGTTCAGTTAAGTCTATGAGGTAAGCTGAGGCTGGAGGGTTTCCAATTTTTTAGTGTTGTTTGTGCTTTTGTGTGTTTTTTCTGGTTCTGTTATAGGCTTATTGGATGCTGGTTAGTGTTATAGGAGGGTCTGGTTTAATGTTGATTTATGTGTAAAACATGTACAACTTGAGGTTGTTTCAATATAGTTGAGACAGGTGGTTTGTTGTACCTCTTAAAAAAATTGTGTGCTTTATTCAATCTTGTATGGGATGTTTTATTTATCCTCTAATTTGATTTATGTGTGAGGGTCTTTGGTTGTGGAGACTATTTTCAGCAATAGTTATGTCAGCAATTGTGATTTGAGGTTCTTCTTGGAATATTTCAGTTTTGTTTGTTCCATGTTGTTTTTGTATGGGCTGTTTGCTTTATTCTCGAGCAATTCATCCAATTCTAAACTCGTCACTTATGCAGAAAGTAACAGACACTTCACGGAGAAACAGTATCCTTTAATTCTAACTTCGAATGGTGTAGCATAGAATCATGTTGTGTTGTGGAGACGGGTTAAAAGGTGTGAAAAAAAGACACTAGGATTTGCACAAGGCTCTTCAAGTAACTGTTTTTTTCTTTTTAGTTTTAACACTCAATGCCAGGTCGGTACCAATCCTCAGTGGTGAAGCATGTTACCTGTTGTACCAATATTAGGTTGGTAGTTTTTGAGTAACCAAACCCCATTTATCTAATTCTTAAAAGCATGAAGTAATTAGAAAGGAAAAAGAGAGAAATCGTAAGTTGTATTTTGGAGACTGGTTCCATGCTGTTATCATTGGTCCTTGCCATCAATAGTACAACAACAACAAAGCCTTTAGTCCCAAACAGTTGGTACCGACCTGGCATCAATAGTAATTTCGTTGAAATTTGTTTTCACTATTTTTTTTCTTTTGTAATGCAAAGCACTTCGGTTTCACCTAACCGTTAGGGATTTTGCTGGGGACTTCTACCAGTGCATGCTACTATTGTTCTTATACAGTCTGTGTGTGTGTGTGTGTCTCAAACTTGGCATAAGAAATTTCTATCTGTGTTTTTTTTTACAAAAGCTTCTTTGTTTCCCCTTGTACAGCTGAGACCAAGTATAGAGTATTCTTATATTTTTTTAATGTAATTATAATCATCTAGTTGTATGCAATCATTTCCTAATCTAAGGATAATCGTCAGAAATATCAGGTTTTTATAACCGCATTGTAAAATTTGTGTTCGGGACTAGGGATGTTTATGAACTAAGCACAGAGGGCCTGGATTTAGCTTGAAAGGTTCCAGCAAGCTGCCGCTATCATGCTTTGTATTGTGCTGAATTCCTTAATTAGAGTTTTTATTAGAAGGTCAGGTGGGCCCTAAATTCTGGTATTGCCACCTTGAGAGTGGCAGAAAGTCGTTGTGTCGCAGTAGATCCCCTGAGTTCTAGCTTAATTTAGGACATTTGAGGAATAGGTGATCAGCATCTTCCAGTACCTGCAAGTCACATGTAGTATTTGGCTTTTACTGGTATGGATACCCGGATCAATCAGAAAAGTAGGCTTAGTCGAGTATTGTGCTGAAGGGGGTGAGGTGAGTGCTCGACAGATAGGAAGGAGAGAGGCTAGATCTCTGATGGAGGAAATGCATCTATGATTGGGAGAACATTGAGGCTGGCTAGGAAATAGACAAACACAACTGGTTTTATCAAAATGACGTGTACAATCTACTAAAATGTTTTGTTTCTTTGTTCAACTGTCATGATGATTTTGAATTGATTTGTTGGTGATTGTCAAATTTACTCCGGATGCTGGCAATTTCGTGCGTCCACGAATTGAGATTCATAAGGAAAGAGAAGAATTCTAGGTATAAACAGTCCTAATGCTGTGAACGCAGAATGTAGCTTAAATTTCATATTTTGAAATCGCTTCTGTTAGTTCTTACTTTTTTGAAGGAGCATTATACCTTGCTTTGATATACATATGATTATTTACATCAACACTTCACCGTTTTCAATCAAATTATAGAGTTATGATTCCCAAATACAATGATCTCAAATACTAAGTTAAGAAAAAGTGAAAGGAAAAGAAAGTTGTATCTCTTATATTTGTTGTAAACATAAACCTCTTCTGGTATATTTCTTTGCAACATCATTCATCTTTCTACTCCTATCCCTTGGATGCATTGCCATTTTTAGGGAACTCCACATCTTCCCCCTCAAGTGACACTGCCGGCACGAACCGTTTCCACAACCAATGCTTCCTCCAAAGAAGAACCATCTCCTCTATTGGCACCCCCTTCGTCTCAGGCACAAAGAAGTACACAAATACTGTCATGACTACTATCCACCCAGCAAAAAACAAAAAGATGCCAAACTTGAAGGCACAGAGGAGGGAGAGAAATGCCTGAGCGATGGCGAAGGTGAAAAAAAGATTGACTGCGACTGTTATGCTCTGGCCAGCCGAGCGAGTCTCTAAGGCAAATATCTCACTAGGAACTGTCCAGCCGAGTGGGCCCCATGACCAACCAAATGCCAGCACAAAGAGGCATACAACAAACACCACTGCAATGGAGAAGCCTTTGGATAGTTGTTTATCATCACCAAATTTGACTCCGAGTATGATGGCCACAATTACCTTCATTTTTTTTTCATACTAAATTCAGTAACATTATACAAACATCTTGATTACGAACAATAGTAACCAATCAGGGTTCAATGTGCTTGTCTCGGTTTCCCTTTTTAGCTAAATAAAATCCAAGTTTTTGGCTCTCTTATTTTGGAGAAGGAGAGCTTATTTATTATTCATCAAGTGTGGAAATTTCTCTATATTGCTGTGGTAACTAAGTTTCTCTCTCTTTTTTTCCTTCTTTTTTGAGCAAAAAGCTAGGATATATGTACCTGGCACAGAATCATTTGTATTCCTCCACTAATAAGCAGCTTCCTCCTTCCCACCTTATCTACCAAGGCAATAGATATCAGAGTTGAACCACACAGCACTGCACCCGTCAGCACAGATGAGTAGAGTGATGCATTTCTGCCGAAACCCATGGTCTCAAACAAAACAGGAGCATAGAACAGGATGGAGTTGATGCCACCTAGGATTTGAAATGCTGGCATGAATATCGCCATCGCCAGTTGAGGCCAGTTCCTCTTCTCTAAAATATTCCTGGTATCGATTAATTCACTATTAGATATTCCACCCGAGAAAAAAGTATGAACAGAGGCACAATTAATACTAGTTTGACAAAAAAATATGTTCTTTGCCTGAAAGGGTGCTCGATCGAGTTGGACAGCTCACTTGCCTCGATCATATCCTGAAATTCGGCATCGACCTCCTTCGTACCTCTAATCTTCTCCAAAATTCTCTTACCTTCCTCGATTTTCCCCCTCTCGATCAAACTATTGGGGGTCTCTGGTAGGAGCGACCCACCGACAGTCATTAACAAGGCTGGCACAGCAGCCAAGCCAAGCGACAGACGCCACCCCCATGAGTGTAAATGTTGTGTTCCGTAATTTATCATGTTAGCTGTGAATATGCCGAGTGTTGTGGCTAACTGGAACATCATGTTTAGGCCACCTCTCAAGTGCGCTGGTGCCATCTCAGACAGGTACAATGGTACTGCCTGAAGTTTAGAATGCTTGATAAATTAGCATAATTTTTATTATTATCCTTATGTATATACATACATTTCATAACTTTTCTTATCAAGGTATAATAGCAGACTGAAAAAATGTTTCACATTACCTGATTACCAAATCCAATGCCGACACCGAGCATGATTCGTCCCAAGAGAAGCATGGCGAGATTAGCCGCAGCGGCATTGAGAATGGCGCCCACGAGGAAACTAATACCTCCACACACAATGCTCACCTTTCGGCCGTAGTTTCTCGTCACAGGTGAGGCGGCCAGAGTAGCTACAAGACCGGCGAGGTATAGAGAAGAAGTGAAGGCTGCCAGCCCCTGGTTGTCATACTTGCAATAGTTGTTCTGTGAGCCTGAATTCTTTTTGTGGTAAACAACTGGGAAGAATTTCTGAAGAAATGGATCCATTGATGTGACACCGCCTGAAAATTAAAGAGAATTTCCACTTATTTATATGGGTGCTAATCCTGTAAAATTGAGATTTGGTTTGAGTGTCATGTCATCAGACTATCAGTGTGTGTGTATGATTTATGGGTACTAATATTTGTTAGTTAAAATTCCTTCTAAGAATGTCACAAGAATTTGTTGCAGTTTTGATATATGAATTCCATTCTCCAGCAACCCGGACTAAACTTTTTTACAAGTTATTTCCTATTTATACTTGAATTTGAACAAAGAAATCAGAAAATGTTAAATTAGATGGCCTATTAACTCAGCCAATTATAATTTGATCCAGTCATCTGTCATGGGCAATGTTCATGCTTAGTGATACAGAAAAGATTGATAATTTCTGCTAAGTAAAATATATGAAAAAAACTTGAATACCTCAAAGATAGATATACTAGATATTTCGTATCACTTCGGATCATTGGATACATCAAGATCCGCACTATAGATCAAGATTAAATGGTTCAAAGTGATTCGGAGTATCTAGTACTTATCTTTGGTGTATCTAACTTTTTCCCAAAATATATTAATAGCCTAATTTTTCTATGGACTAAATTCAATATAAATTGCGCTGTTAGTAATGAGAATTAACTGCTGTCACTGATTATTATTATAAAAAGTTTCCTGGAAATTTTAATATATAGAACAACGTCTCATATTATTAAATGAATAAATGTTAAAATATAATAAAATAATGGAAAAATTGGCTAAAATATTTTCATGTAAAAATGTTTGTTTGAAATATTTCTCTAAGAAAAGCTATAATTCCAAGCTGAAAAAGGTAGACATATAGAACAAGTCAAATAAAGAAGCCAGAAAAGATACAAAAGGTATGCAATGGGGGAGCGTTCCATCTAACAAAAGATACAAAAGGTAAGATTCTATTATCTAATCTAATCTAACTATATCATTGTTGCATAGGTTCACTGTTCACTGTAGATTCTACAGTGCCGATTCTCCTTTTCTTTCTATTAAATCAAAGGAAGAAGGGAGCTGGGCTAGGCGTTGTGCTCCGCTCCAGACTGCACATGAGCCCCCACCCAACAGGGCTCACAAACACCGATACGATACAGGCCTATAAAACGAGCACTAAAAAAATCACAGGCGTTCTCTCCCCTACTTACAGTGGGTCCCACCGAGACGGATAGTTTTGAGAACCCGTGACTCCTGGTTTATTTAAAAGTCTAAGATAAGATTATGTTTAAAAGTCTAAGATATATAGGTGATAGGTGGGACCCATGCAGATATTAAGTAGTAAACTAATACTGGTATTAGTACCAATGCTTAAAAAAGAATGTAAGCAGAGGTTGTCACGTGCCAACTACATCATCTATTCACATACTAAAGTCTAGTAATCAATTGAAGCAACCAAGTAGCAAGTAGGCACATTGCCACATGGGTTCATCCCCTAAATCCTTATCGACTGAGACTAACCGAATGCTCTCCTAACTATGGAATGAGATCTCTATTTTTTTTTTTTAATCTGAATCGTTAATTTATAATAAATGAATCCGATTAATATCAGAAAAAAATTCTGAATTTTATTTATGACAATCCGTCCGTCCGTTTTTAATCCGACGATCATAAATGAATAATAGAATCCTGCTTTTTCTCTTGAAATAATAGCAGATTCGGACCCCCCCTAACTATCCCAGAGCAAGCATCTGTTATATATCTATTACTGGACTCTCTGGAACTAACTTACATGCACTTGCACATGTTTTGATGCGACATCATGATTTTAATTTTGATACAGTTAGCACCTCTCATGTTTTGATCAGGGACGAATTCAGAATTTTCGTAAGAGAAAGACAAGATTTACTATTTTTTTTCAGGAGAGAATAAAATAACAAAGATTTTTAAATATACATGATTATTTCGCAAAAAAATTTAACAAATCGCACAAATACATTAAATTTTTTTTGTAATTTTTGTTTCAGGAGGGCACTTGCCCCCACTGGGACTATCAACATCCGCCCCTGATTTTGATACAGCTATTTTAGAGAATTTTTCAAATTTATTTTCTGATTTATTCGTGGTATGTGTATTGTAAACCTACAAGTAATGAATAAAAAAACAATACAATTCATTTGTATTCTTCTTGATAAATTAATTATCATGTTCTAATTCTGTTGTTTGTTAATACATATCTTTTTGTCATTACGAAAAATAAATGTATTTCTATTTCAAATTTTATTATAGTAAAACTCAATTTATTTTATAGAGAGGCAATTCTCATTCGAAATATATAAATTTTCTATTCTATAAATTTGTTTGGGTGCACAGTCCAACCAACCACTCTGGTTATATTCCAATTTATCTTAAAAGAGTATAATTCTGTTCAACTCAAATCATATATGATCCATACTTTGACAAAATATTGCACACGTGCAATTTGACTGCACTTTTTTAAATTTGCTAATATTTTTGGTCATTTCAGACATCAACAGTTATGCTGCACATCAAAGTTCACACTGATAAATCAAAATTCATGCTACCGACAATGACAATTTTTTTTATAAATATTTGAAGTTGAAAGATCTGAGTTTTTTTCAAAAACAAAATGAAAAATCATATGGACAAACTTTAGACGATGGAATCCTGGAGACGCGAATCATTTCCAGCGATAAACCCAAAACAAAGTATCTCAGCGTGTCAGAAGAGAAAAGCAAGAACAGAAACACAATGGGAAAAAAAAAAAAAAAAAAAAAGGACAGGCACCAGGGAGATCTGCTGCCTTGTACTCAACAGTAGCATCTTTTGCAAACATTCCATGCAGATATGAGATATCACTCACAGTAAATGCACAAAATGTATTAAACCATACTTAATTAACGAAGACAATTATATGCATTAATTTTTTTTGGTGAAAATTAGGTCTCAATCTCCACCAATATCAAAAATCAAGTTCAAAAATCGAACTCTGATCAATCCTCAATCCAAAATCCAATAAGGGGTATGAAATGAATCAAGAACCAGTAGCATATTCCATGAAAAATCCTTACCAGAAATTCCGATATCATAGCCGAAGATGGCGCCTCCAACGGCAGCGACGATGCACGCATATACGACGTACGGCGTGACGCAGCCTTTGTATTGTGCTGCTCTCTCTTTCTTGACTCCTAATGGTGCAGCTCCACCTCCTGCCATCTCTTTCGCTCTCGTGCCTCCTCTTCTCTTCTCTTCTCTTCTCTTCTCTGTTGTTTCAGTCCTTGGGTTTAAATTTCTGATGCCCCTTTTAATTAAATTAATATACAACTGAAGAAGACAGTACTCTTCACTGGGGCAGCTATCAAGTTGGAATTGAATAATTTAATTCTGGTTGACTTAATTGCGCCAATTTCTCTCTATTGGTTTGTTAGTTGTTACATTACAGCTCTTGTTTGTTTACAGACTTGTTGGAGCGGAGATAAGTACACACACACGCAAGTCAGACTTTGAGAGGAGAAGTAATTAGGAAGCTCTCTTTAAATACATGCTAATGCCTCTCTTTGGATTTCTCAAGTCTCTCTCCGGTAGCACTGTCTAAAGAAATCAGAAAATTATTTAAAAAATTATTTCTAAAATAATCTCCGCAGATCTCTCAATTATCTCAATATCTCACTCTAGTCTTACTCTTCAAATATTTTTTGCACATGTGGTCTCTTCTCCATCTTAAAAACATATTGATTTTAGTCAAAATAAAAGACTAGTCTCCATTATGATGCATATTTTATTGAAACCGAAAGAAATGCTCGTCATATCATTTTTGGCAGCTATCTTAAACCCTGAGATCTGTTACTGAACCATCCAAAATGCACACTCAAATGAATTATAAATATTTAACAAAGCGTCACTAATGCAGGTTATGGTACTACACAAAACGTCACTAATGTAGTATTTTGCATTCGTATCTCTAATTTTAAATTTCAAGCGATCGATTCAAATAGTTGAACGTGATATTCATATTAAAATATCTTTAAAGACATAATTTTGAGCAGAAAAAGAAGTCATGCACTCCAAGATCCGCTTCAAGGTGAATGGCCAATACGTCCAGCCGACATCCAACCCCCAGACGCCACCCAACCCCGGTGATAACCCATTCCTGTCTCATGCCACCCCACCTCCATCCCTGTCTCATGCCATCACACCACCCCATAACCAGAACAATCGATCCAGCCCGTACAAAGAAGCCCTACTAGCAACACCGCCACACAGCAAGAAATTTGTTAGAGTGCCACCAGCCATAATGAAATGGCAAACTGCCGCATTTAAGAAGAGACAAAAAACATCAGTAGCATTTAAAAGAAGAGAAACAAGGACTTGCTATTATTGTAATAAGCAGGGGCATATCAGGAGGAACTGCACCTTTGGCATTAAATGCTACAGATGTGGGAGATATGGGCACAAACAAGCAAGCTGCCTACAAAAAGCTCGCCACCATCCACAATCAAAGCACACCACAAAAAACACTTACCAAAAGCAGAAAACAGACCAACATCAGCCAGAAATGATGAATGCCGCTGATTTTCATGAAGAGAGGCCTGTAATCAGAGACTATTACAAGCCTGAGCATAGAAACCTCAATGAAGACAACGCGTACTTAACCAATGTGGGACTCATTGTCCTTATCCGAGGTGCGACCTCGAATGATTTACCACAGCTAATAGCGCAAAAACTGGCTCTCATCCATAACAGGCCGGTGACTGACTTTCGTGTCTCCCCTGCCACACTCACACCATACCTAGTCCGATGCTCAACAGAATCCCTTCAAGACAGCTCGGTACGCACAGGAATTTATACAATTCCTCAAAAGGGTGTCCAGTTCCGTGTGCAGCAGTGGCTGCCAAGATTTGCAATGGCTCATGACCACCCGACGCACCAAGTATGGGTACGACTAGTAGGGTTACCGCTTCAAGCTTGGACGTCGCCTCAAATAGTAGGCTTCCTTCAACAGTTTGGCAACCCCCTACACGTCATGCCCTTTGGTGAGCCGGCCGGTCATTTCAGACATATTACGGCACTAATTGAAACGAAACACCCAAGAAACATACCACACGCATACATGTACAGAGAAGGGTCGTATGTTACACCAGTGGACATTATTATTGCGGCATGGAGAAATTGGAATAATGCGTCGTTCCCCCTGCCACCTGACCCACCGACACAAGATGATTCACAGCCATCAATGCAAAATTCTAATATGGCTGCTATGCGCTACCCAACATCTTCATCATCATCATCAGGAAACACACTGTACACGGATGATTCAGCCAGATCGCCAAGGGAATGGAGGCAGGAAGGTTGGCAAATCAGTAGGTCGACCATGCAAGACATCAATTGCGGAATGCAGATATGGAAACAAAAGCAGACGGGCATGGCATCAAAGCCTAACCCCACGATGGAAGAGGCAGCCGGAGGTGAATTCCAACGACCTGACATGGAGAAGTCAGCAAAGGTGCAATTGATGCATGGGATTTCACGGAGATATGCCACAGAGAATCCGCATGCTGACCAACCTATCCCACGTCTCATCCCAATAAATGTTTCAATTTGCACAAGAGATGCAGTTGCACTCAAACAAGTACAGTTAGTGGCTCAAGAAGGTTTTGCAGCCATCACAATTAAGAAGATTGGACAACTGCGCATTAATGAAGCCTCTATGCGTCCGACAGCACAAGGTACAATGAAGATAATCTTAGAGAAGATATTCAGACATCCCCTGACAGGTGACAGCATGTCAACCTACGCCCCTTGCTTGGAATTACAAGTGTACCAACCGATGAAAATAACAGCTGATTTAGGCCACAACCAAGCCCAAATAATAATTACAGCTGATTTGGACTTAACTTGCACAGCCCATCCGATGGAAATTGCTGAGGAAGACCATAGCCCATGTAATCAGATGGCAATTGATATGGAAGATCCTAATGAAACTACAGAACCGTTGATGATTGAATGGGCCATGGGACATGATAATGTGCCTGCGTCGCAACTGGAACAAGAAGAGACAGTCGGTGAGCAGAGCTTGGAAAGCCCAATAGTCAAAACAGATGGAAGCAAGAGAGCTAGAAGAAACAACTCATATCACCAGTCGACCAGAAGAAGTCCTCGACTGCAGGGAAAGAGAAGGATTTCTGTAGTTGCAACAAAAGTGAATAAGCCAAAAGGAAAGAGTGCCATTATACCATTCAGTCTCGATGATCAAGACGAACCACTGCAAGCCTCGCAAGTTATCGATATACTTCAAGCCTCGGGACTCAAGATCGATGCCACTATCTGTGACATGGTTGAAGCAGCAACACCGCTGCAGGAACTGCCTGAGACACCGCCCCAGACACCAATTAGGGACACAATGCCCCTGATGTATGTCACGGGTTTTGACTTGCCTCTGTGAAGAGCAAGCCATGTCAAGGCCAAGCAGGAACTCCCATTTTCAGAGTCTCAGTTTCTATCTTTAAGTTTGTTTCAGTCATCAGTTATTGTATTAGTAGGAAATCAGACTATCAATGAATTTAGCCAGAACTTTACACTTTATTTCGTGGAATGTGAGAGGCGTAAATGACATGCATAAAAGATACAGGGTGAAATCATTTCTTGAACAGAACAAAGCGGACTTGGCATGCATTCAAGAAACAAAATTATCGGCTGTAAACCCACAAATATTGCGACAGACATTGGGGAGGAATCTAACGCAACATGAAACAATTCTTGCGAATGGTAGATCAGGAGGCGTCATTTTAGCATGGAATGCAACCAAACTAACTCTGTTATCCTCTCAAAATTCAGACCACTGCATCTCGGTGTTACTCAGAGTTAACTTTGACAATTCCAAATGCAAGGTTACAGGTGTGTATGGACCGGCTACAAACAACAACAGAGCTCAATTCTTTAGCCAACTTCAGGATCACAAGCCAATAGACGACACCCCTTGGATGATTCTTGGAGATTTTAATCAAACAGTTTGTCATTCCGACCGATCTAACAGAGCAAGAGGTCCAGATAAAGCTTTTATATCTTTGATAAACAAATTGGAACTGATCGATCTTCCGCTGAATGGCCGGCAGTACACGTGGTCCAGTACAAGAGATAACCCGGCCTTTTCAAGGCTAGACCGTTTTTTCATCTCATCAGAGTGGAATGCCAAATTCCCAAACACAACGCAATGGGCACTGCAATCGGACGTGTCTGACCACTGCCCAATACAATGCAAGATTGGTACAAAATTCCCCCTGCCGAACACCTTTCGGTTTGAGAATTATTGGCTCAAATTCCCTGAGTATCACGAACTAGTAAGTCAGACATGGACATCCTTTGATATAGCTAGCACCCCACAAGCTCCAAGCAACAAACTCAGTCAGGTGAGAAGAGTTAGCAAAAGTTGGCACATGCAAAAAGTGGGTAACGTAGAGGACCAAGGAAAATTGTGTGATGCAGTGCTATATTGGCTAATCAAGCAAGAGGAGAGGCGCACATTATCTGATCTAGAAAAGCTTACCCGCAAGCTCATCACAGAGAGACTCCGGACAGTTGAAAAGATAAGGGAGACAAAATGGAGACAAAGAGCCAAAAGACAATGGGTGAAAGAGGGAGACAAAAACACGAGATTTTTTCACTCTGTAGCAACACAACAAAAGCGAAACAATCTCATACCAATGGTGCAAAATGGAAGCCAACAAATAACTGAACACACACAAAAAGCCAAAGCCTTTTTTGATCACTTCTGTATGCTGATTGGAAAACACGAAACAAGTGATGTATAACTTGATCTTCAGCAAATATACATGCAAAACACAATCCAACCAGCAGATGCAATGTCGCTACAGCAGCCTATAACAGAAGAGGAAATTAAAAAGGCAATTGCTTCATGGAAATCGGGCAAGTCACCTGGCCCGGATGGATTCCCGGCAGAGTTTTATAAAACCTTCATGTCCCTCGTGCTGCCAGACCTTCTACTAACTTTCAACACAGCAAACCAAAACCAAGATGCATCCCTAGCCCCCCTCAATGACTCATACATAGTGCTTGTGCCGAAGGCCAAGCAAGCATCCTCGACAAACGACTTTAGACCAATTAGTTTGGTAAATGCAGTGCAAAAGATATATTCCAAGATAATGGCATCTAGGTTACAGCCTTTGCTGCACAACGTCCTAACCGCCAACCAAACAGGATTTATGAAGGGAAGAAGCATACTACAAGGCTTTGTTTATGCTCAGGAGCTCATACATTCGGCAACTAAGCAAAGGAAAAAAGTGGCACTTTTCAAGGCGGACATATACAAAGCGTTTGACACGTTAGACTGGAGCTTTCTATGCGAGTGCCTTCAAGCTAGGGGATTCCAAGAGCACTGGATAGCAATGGTAAAGCAAAAAATTCTCAATGGTCGATCACGAATTATACTAAATGGTGTAGCGAGCAAAAGCATCCAACTTAGGCGAGGGATTAGACAGGGTGACCCGATGTCACCATATCTGTTCAACATTGCTATAGATAGCCTTGCCACATGGCTGTCCCGATTAAATGAGTTGCATTTCATATCACCTTGTTTCCAAGGATGCAAATCAAGCTTACTGTATGCTGACGATACCTTGATCTTCATTAAACCTACACAACAGCAAATTGCCAATCTCAAGCTTATATTGCAAATTTTTGGGCGAGCCTCGGGATTACAGGTAAATCTACAGAAATCAGAGTTAGCAGTAACAGCAGCAAATTCAGCTCTCACCAATCAGCTAGCTGCCATGCTGCCTTGTAAAGCCGCATGTTTCCCAATGAAGTATCTTGGTCTCCCGCTCTCTGACAAGAAGCTTGCAAGATCTGACTTCCAGTCCTTAATACAGAAAACACAGCACAAACTTGCGGGTTGGAAAGCTGGGCTGCTGTCAATAGGAGGCAGGGTAATTATGATCAACTCTGTACTATCAGCACTTCCACAATACTTCATGGCCGTGTTCAAAGTGCCGAAATGGGCACTGAAGAAATTAGATCAAATTCGTAGAGTTTTTCTGTGGCATGGACGTAAGAAGGATGCAAGTGCCAAAACGGGATTAAACATGGTGAGCTGGAAGATAGCAACCAAGCCAAAGGCCATAGGAGGGCTTGGTATCAGGGATCTCGAAATGACAAATATATCCCTGTTGTTAAAATGGTGTTGGAATTGGCACCAAGAGCAGGGGCATGGTGGAAAGAAGTAAGCCCGATGCAAAACCAATGTCAAAGACCATGGGAAGATCCTCACACGTCACCATTCTGGAAGCAGTTAGCGAAATTGATGCCAATCATGGACTGCTCCATCAAATTTGAAATTGGAACGGGGATAGCTATTCAATTTTGGCATGATAACTGGGAGCACCAAGCGCTTAAGCATGTATACCCAGATTTGTATGCAGCCACACGACACAAAGGAATTTCAGTGCAGCAATGCATACATCAAGCGCTGATCCAAATAGAGGCGTTACCAATGGAACCCATGGCACAGCAGCAAAAGAATATGATATTGCAACTGATACAACAGATACACGTGCATCAGGGTGCCGATACAATCAAATGGGTGAGGAAGCCAGGTCATTTTTCTGCAAAGTCGATCTACACATTTCTGACAGAAACGCCATCACCTAAAGATGAGGTGAGAAGAATATGGAGAATTGGAGCCCCATACAGGGTAGCAATATTTGGTTGGCTCATGTTAAAGAATAAGCTCACAACAGTGGACAATCTGAATAAAAGGGGATGTCAACTAGTTAACATATGCTGCATGTGTAGGCAAGAACAAGAAAGTGCGCTGCACTTATTCCACCAATGTAGTTATGTAGTGGGTCTCAGGGAGTAC
>CAXKVX010002550.1:0-24098 GCA_964058865.1 Eleocharis quinqueflora
TATTGAGTGACATTTAGACAAATTTCTCTATTTAGATAGATAAAAATTTCATTCGGAAAAAATTAACTCGACAATAATTAAGGTACCATTTGTGTGGTCATAAGAACACATGGCAGACATGTTAACTAAGGCAATGTCAAGCATAACTTTTAATCATTTCTTAGATAAGCTTGGACTTTCGATCATCTACATCCCACGCCCAGTCAGCTTCTGTATATGTTGTTACTTCGCAATGTCCACATATTTTTAATACTAGCCCCCGCCCTGGAGTACCCTTCAAGTACCTCAAAATCCTCTTCACTGTCTCAATACATTTCTTGTTGAAAGAGTGTATAAACTGACTAACAACACTCACTGCATAAGCTATATCACGTCAAGTGTGGGATAAATAAATCAACTTTTCGACTAACCTTTGATATTATTCTTTGTTTGTGGGTTTTTTATCTGGATGGTTCCTCAAAATTTAATTTTGTACCACAGGGATGTCTGCAGACTTACATTCTAACATTTGATTTCTGCTAGCAAGTCAAGCACGTACTTCAATTGAGGTAGAACAATACTATCTTTGCTTCTAGCCACTTCATTTCCCAAAAATATTTTATTCCACCCAAATTTTCCATCTCAAATTCCTTTGATAATCTTGTTTCAAGCATCAATGTTTCCTCCTTATCATTTTCTATAATTATCATATCGTTCACATATATTATTAACACAATAACTTTACCTTATTTTGTTTGTAAAACAGAGTGTTGTCGGAGTTGCTCTAAGTGAATCCATAGTCCTTCGTGGCACCACAGAATCGTCCAGACCAAGCTCTCGGAGACTGCTTTAGATCGTATAATGATCTTTCTAACTTGCACATTTTTCATGTTTCAGAACATTGATAACCCGGTGGAATACCCATGTAATTTTCTTTTCCTTTGAATCACCATGCAAAAAAGCATTCTTGTGCCGGCTCCCTTTCCCGCACTCTTCTACTCCATCTCACACTACTTGTTTTGCTTTCTTGGATGAGGAGGCATATTTTTTGGAAAAGAATGACATGTCAATCCAAACACGCTTTTCTTTCTTTTGGTGCATTTTTTTTGAATTTATATGACATCACTTTTAATGTCTTTATTTGAGAAATTTGATTTATAAATTTTGATTTATGCATTTGAAAAGAGAACTTTACTTGATGCAATATTTTTGTGCATATAAAAGTTTTATTTCCTCTCATATTCTTAAAAGAAAGTTTTGTTTTATTTATACTTTGAAAATATATTTTTGGAATACCCTTTTATTTATGTTTAAGGTTTTTTGGATTTTTTATGTATAAATGATATTTTTGGTTTTATAGAAATTTGATTTAGGACTTTATTTTTTAACATGAGTTTTATTTGTTTGAAAATATTTATTTTTTTTACTTTTGGCATTTTTATGAGAAAATACTTTTTATATTTGATTTTATGAACTTTGGATACAAGGATATATTTTTGGGCATTTTTATTTAGGATTTATCAATTTTATTCTTTTATTAAAAATAAAACAAAAAGTTGAGTTTATTTATTTTTTAATTTGTCAACAAAATAAAATGCTCAAAATATATTGACACATCATATAGAAATATAGAGCATGAATTTAGAAGAACTTACATATTTATTTCAAGATTTTTGAATTTAATTTGCTATATTTACAAAATTAAACAACAAATCAGACGCATCTTTTTTTTTTGCACTAAGCTTAACTCAGCATACGTGATACGTGCATTCATTCGAGATTACAATGGAATAAATAAATAAATAAGACAGTAGGATATAATTCACCAGATAAATTATACAATATATGCAAAAGCTCTCTAAAGTAATCTAATATACTCATGGCGCGATATGGCCGTCACTATTCATTTTCACAGTAACATGAACAGTGTTTTCATTGTTAATGCTACAGTAAAATTATGGTAGATTATTTTTTTAAAATTTTCTCTGTTTTTTTATATTTTTTTATTTAAACGATTTATTATAATTTTATTATTACAATAACAAAGTTTAAAATTTAATTTTTTCGCGCAGAACGCGAATGATATGGTGGTGTGATTCGTTTGCTGGTCATGAGATCACGACACAGCGCAAGCACTGAAGCACCACAGCAAATTAGGTATACAAAAGTAAAAAACCATTAAAAAGATTTCCTTTTTGATAGAAAAGATAAACTTTTCACTTAATTCCTACTGTTTCGAAATAGGAATCGCATTTTTTAGTCGTGCACTTGACAACACATGCATCAACCTTGAATGTACCTCGATCGTCTTAATTAAATACATATTCTCCGAATCATTACCAAAAGGTACGTCTAAAAATACATCTATAGTTAATAAAGATATATATACTAAAAATGTGGACTTGTAATAAAATCATAGAATATGATCTTATGCGCTTTATTACTAAACAAGATATACCATATACGAGGTAGATAAAGCCACAGAGTCACAAAATTTAAAGCAATCTAGAGTAGTAGTTAACACGCTACAATAAATTATGCGCACGCTATTAAGTAATTAGGAAGAGTGATGTCCATGTGATACCTTTTCATTAAGTCTATATTGTTGGAATCATATGGGATAATGGAACCATCATATCCATATATTGGTGATTATCTACTTAGGGTTGCATAATGTGGGGAATTTTTATTCTCTGCGGCGTTATACCGTGCAGCACGACGTGTGGTTTGTTTGATTTTGTTTCGAGATACGGGTGAGTCGGTCTCCAAAACTCTCTTAGGACGTGTTCGTTTTTTCTCCATATACGGGCACGAGCACAAAAATTATATAGAAAATCACTGTGCCGCATGTTGAACTGAATTTTATTAATTCCACGCGAGCAGTAAAACATACAAACACGCCCTTAAGTAACAAACGATCTGTGTCACATGTTGTGTTGTATTGCGGTAGGATATCAACACCTATAGTAAAGGCTATGAATTCCTTTGGTTAGCATACGTCTCCCTAATCAAGTTTAATTAATCAAATAATATAATATTACAATTATTAGTAACAAAGAATCTGAGTAAAGAAGCTTGGCTTATTATGTCATGACTCTATAATTACATAAAAAGTTATTATTTCTAGGTTCGTTATTTCACTGCAAAGGGTGAGATTAATTGGAGCAACGACATAATAATAAAATATTTCAAAATCCAAATACTATTAATTAGTGCCTAATTAAACACTCTCCTGTGACAATTGTTAATTAATTTAGCACGTGATATCACAAAAGGCTGAAAGGTCGTCAAGCAACCACAATTAGACGTACATGTATGAATTACGATATGGGAAATTTTGAAAAGGATTCCGCATACACTGTCAAGAAAGGAAACAAAAAAAGACTGGAAAATGAAGAACGACGCTTAACCTAACAGCAAAGAATTTGTCAGTTAGATCAATTCATATTACCGTTCAGAGCAATTTCTCTATTAACTTTCTTTATCAATTAGAATTTCTTTAATGTGAGATTAAGACAAATGGCTAGAGTTCACAATCTCGCTAGTCGAATTGGGTAGAAGGAAGTCATTCTGAAAAACTGAACATAGCCGGTGAAACGACAAATAGACAGGACAATGCTTCAGTTAGTTAGACATCTATGGAACAACCACAAGAGTTCAAGGATCCTATGCACCCATATTATGTCTGCAAATTGAGCAAGACACTACATGAGCTCAAACAAACACTAAGGACATGGTTCTCTAAGCTTAAATCATTTCTTCTCAGTCATAATTTCATCTCCTCTCAGTCGGACAATTCATTGTTCATTTCGAACAGCAAAGACACGATTCTCTATTTACTGGTTTATGTTGATGATCTCATCCTCACAAGGAACATTCACTGGTAATTAAGAACTTGATTCATGATAGATCAGCAATTATTTTTTGAAAGATCTTGACAGCCTACATTATTTTCTAGAGCTAGAAGTAACCCATCATGCCTCAAACATTCATCTCTTACAAGGCTGACATCTACAATTCATACTTGAAAGAGGTGCCATGTTAGATGTAAAATCATGTGATACTCCTATACAAGCAAGGCTACAACCATCCAAATTCAATGGTTCTCCAATATCAAATCCTCAACAATACAGATCCATGATAGATACTTTATAATATGCCACTATTACTAGATCAGATTTAGCATTCTCAATGAACAAGGCATCATAATTTATGTCTGAACCAAGCAATACGCCACATGTATGATATGGAAATTTTGAAAAGGATTTCGCATACACTGTCAAGAAAGGAAACAAAAAAGACTGGAAAATGAAGAACGACGCTTAACCTAACAGCGAAGAATTTGTCAGTTAGATCAATTCATATTACCGTTCAGAGCAATTTCTCTATTAACTTTCTTTATCAATTAGAATTTCTTTAATGTGAGATTAAGACAAATGGCTAGAGTTCACAATCTCGCTAGTCGTATCGGGTAGAAGGAAGTCATTCTGAAAAACTGGACATAGCCGATGAAACGACAAATGAACAGGACAATGCTTCAGTTAGTTAGCCATCTATGATTCAATTCGAGAGTTTTTTTAGAATCATTAAGACTCTGTTATGTACATTTAAGTACTTTGTTAGAGTTAATGATGCATGCTTTGCTCTCTATAAATAGAAGAGCACATAATTGTGATGGATGATGAAAAATTAATACAAATAAATTATTTTCCCTCTTTTCTATTTCTTAATGGCATCAGAACCAGATTCAGATCCCGAGACCTATTTCTCTATTAACTTTCTTTATCAATTTTTTTTTTGAATTTGAACTTTCTTTATCAATTAGAATTTCTTTAATGTGAGATTAAGACATACAACTAGAGTTCACAATATCTCGCTAGTCGTATCGGGTAGAAGGAAGTCATTCTGAAAAACTGGACATAGCCGATGAAACGACAAATGAACAGGACAATGCTTCAGTTAGTTAGCCATCTATGATTCAATTCGAGAGTTTTTTAGAGTCATTAAGACTCCGTTATGTACATTTAAGCACTTTGTTAGAATTAATGATGCTTTGCGCTCTATAAATAGAAGAGCACATAATTGTGATTGATGATGAAAGATTAATACAAAGAAATTATTGTCCCTCTCTTTTTCATTTCATATATGGTATCAGAGCCTGTTTCCGATTCTGGGACTTGTGGGTAAAGGGCCCACCACGCTTTCAATGTGATGGAGGAACTGAGTACAAACCCCTCATGACTCTGTTTTCAGAAATAACTTTAGAGTTTCATGTCCATACACTCCTCAATAGAATGATCTAGCTGAGAGAAAGTACAGGCATCTAGTTGAGCTCGATTTAGCCGCAATGTTGTATGCCAAAATATCCTTTATTGGATAATTTTTCAAAGTGTGGTTTTTATCATCAATAGACTATCCTTTACTGGCAGTACAATCTCACCATTTGAACAATTGTTTCATAAGCAGCCAAACTACTACTTTTTGCATGTCATAAGATGTACTTGTTATCCTTTACTCAGGCCTTACACTCAGCATAAACTTCAACCAAGATCTGACAAATGTTTCTTCATTGGTAATTCTCGATTGCATAAAGGGTATTTGTGCTTACATCTTGAAACTCAAAAAATTTGTCTCCATACATGTTATTTTTTATGAGACTGATCTCTCCTTCACCTATCAATCTCAAGCACAATCAATCTCAGAACCTACCTCAACTACTATTGTTTCAGCCCCTCTCACAATAATTCAACTACAACCAAATTCACCCATCTCTTCACCATCTCAATCACCACCTCCTCCCTCACCACCTGCACTTCCTATTTCTAATAACTCAAACTCCACAAATAATAACAATTATACCCCCACTTCTTCCTATAGTCATCATATGTGCTAATCAGAACCAAAACTAAATCTCTTAAGCCAAAAAATTCCCAAATCACCATTTATATACAACTTCTCAACTTAATGCCCCATTTGATCCAACATATTTCTCTTTTATTGCCATACACTATCACTGGTGTTCTGCAATAACTGTTGAGCTAGATGCCTTAGCTCAAAACTCAACATGGACACTAGTACCTCCTCCACCAGGTGCTCATATTGTTGGGGCTAAATGGTCGTTCAAAACAAAATTCAAGCCTGACGACACAATTGAAAGGCACAAGACTAGACTAGTAGCAAAAGGGTACTCTCAACAATGAGTTGATTACTTTGAGACTTTCAGCCTTGTGGTCAATTCCACAACAATTAGAGTTATCTTAAAGCATAAAACTCTCTCACAATTGGCCACTACATCAACTCGGTGTTAATAATGCTTTCTTGCATGAATACTTAGATGAAAGTGTATATATGGAACAACCACAAGGGTTCAAGGATCCTATGCACCCATATTATGTCTGCAAATTGAGCAAGACACTACATGAGCTCAAACAAACACTAAGGACATGGTTCTCTAAGCTTAAATCATTTCTTCTCAGTCATAATTTCATCTCCTCTCAGTCTGACAATTCATTGCTCATTCTGAGCAACAAAGACACGGTTCTCTATTTACTGGTCTATGTTGATGATCTCATCCTCACAAGGAACATTCACTGGCAATTAAGAACTTGATTCATGATAGATCAGCAATTATTTTTTGAAAGATCTTGGCAGCCTACATTATTTTCGAGGGCTAGAAGTAACCCATCATGCCTCAAACATTCATCTCTTACAAGGCAGACATCTACAATTCATACTTGAAAGATGTGCCATGTTAGATGTAAAATCGTGTGATACTCCTATACAAGCAGGGCTACAACCATCCAAATTCAGTGGTTCTCCAATATCAAATCCTCAACAATACAAATCCATGATAGGTACTTTATAATATGCCACTATTACTAGATCAGATTTAGCATTCTCAATGAACAAGGCATCACAATTTATGTCTGAACCAAGCAATACACTAGACATTTGTCAAAAGAATACTACGATACATCAAAGGTACATTAGATCATGGTCTAACTTTGCAACATTTCACTGACATGTCAATCAATGTATATTGTGATGCTGATTGGACAAGCTGTCCAGACGACATGAGATCAACAACAAGCTTTGTTGTGTTCATGGGCAAGAATTTAGTACTTGGTCCTCGAAAAAGCAAGCTATAGTATCAAGATCCTTAAGTGAGGCTGAGTATAGAAGTATGGCAGTAACAACACATGATGTGGCTCAATTCTTTGCTATCTGAATTGGGATATAATCCTGCACATTTTCTGCTTTGTGGTGTGACAACCTTGAAGTGACATTTTTAGTAGAAAATCTGGTATTTCATGCAAGCACAAAACATATTGAGCTAGATTTTCACTTTGTGAGAGAGAAGGTTTCCAACAAACAACTGATGTTAAGATTCGTTTGCTCCTCAAATAAACTTGGTGACATGTTCACAAAAGGTCTTGCAAGGCAACGTTTTCGTGAACTTTGTGACAAGCTTCATGTATTTTGCAATCGTTCTTGCTTGAGGGTGTGTGTAGAAGTAAGTCATTTTGAACAACTGGACATAGCAAGTGAAACAACAAATGGACAGTACAATGCTTCAATTAGTTTGCCAGCTACCATTCAGTTCAAAAGTTTGCTAGAGTCATTAATACTATGTTATGTACAACTAAGCACTTTGTTAGAGTTAATGTTTTGCTCTCTATAAATACAAGAGCACACAATTGTAATTGATGATGAAAAATGAATACAAAGAAACTTTTTTCCTATCTTTTCTATTTCTTATTATAGATCGGATTTGGACCGGACTGAGTCTATAGAGTCAGTTCGACTTTTCAAAATTGTCAGATTGTGTTTGTTTCGATTACGGTTTGTGCAACGTAATTTCTTTTTGTTCTCGTGATAACTCATGTTGAGTCTCGGGTTGTTCACTGTCGCGACACAAGTTCATCATCAGCATCAGATCATATAAAATTTGAGATCATTCGATTTTGCACTGGTTCATGTGAATCGTTAGTTGAAATAAATAAAGACGTTAGATGATGGGTCTTCATAACCTGGTTGAATCATGTTTGGATCTTCTCAAATTCGGGTTTTAGACAGATTTTTGGATCATCTTGGGTTGGCAAATTGCACTGGTTTTGAAGATCGAGTCGCATCATGTTTCGAAGTTGTTTGGTTAAAGATGTGTTGCAGTGGTTCAAATTGGTTTGGCATTTCAAAAATCGCTAACGAGACCGCATTTCAATTTGGATGGTTTGAACTACTTTTATCATGCATTGAATTACAGATCCAGCAAAAGACAAAAACCAATAAAAAAAAGTCTTCTTAATTAATCCGATGAATTCTGGAGATAAGTCAGGTTTTGATCCATATGATAGCATGGAAAGTGCAAAATCTAACTTGGGCTTTCTTCAACAAAGCCCAAATCATTGTTGAAGAAAAAAGTACTAGCGAATTATTGTTTTTGTTTGCCGTCTGCACAGCTTTTGCATAAAATCTTTTAAGAAACTTTTGTGATCTTGTTTTGAAACATATTTTTGCCATTTCACTGATTGTAACATGTTATATATTTGTCGGATCCAGTAAGATAAAATGGGAACAACAAACTACCCCATTTATCATATTATATACATATAAAATAGTATTTAAGTGCTATATTGGTATTTTATTTAAGAAAAAAAAATATCTGAACCCATAAAAAATATACAATTATTCAATGCCGATCGACTCTCTTAATTATGATTCATCTATTTTGACGTGATCAGCATAGTGAACTTAAAATTCTATATGACATCTGAACTTTATGTAAAAAAAAAAAATTGATAAAATATGTAAGAAAAATTTAGCTCCCACAAGCATATCTATGATTTATGACAGCTTCATGTGTAATCAGTTGAAACTGTTTTGATAATACAACCTTTTGATGATCTATTCGCAGAAAAAAAAAAAAAAGAGATTTTTATCGATAACTTTCAGAGAAGTCTTCTTATCACAAAGTTTTAGATAAAAAATAGTTCTGAAATATTACAGTTTTTTTAGGACTTTTGAGCAAACAGATATGTGCAGCTTTCCGAACAATTATAATCCAGTTAAATATCCAACTATTTAAACAGGATGCAAAAAACCGAGAAATTTAAAAAAAAAATTCAAATAAATGGGATATACCCAGCTCTTCATTTTTATTGAAAAAGGAAGTAAAAGTCATTACGAGAAGAAAATAGTTAAAATAAAAAAGAGATAGCAGACATCTCTGAATGTTGAATGATAGATATCATTAAGAGAAGTTTAAATTCAACAGATTTTAATTAAAAAAAAGTGTATAAGTCCATCACTTCAAGGCCATTTAATTCAAATTTCATGCACTTCAGCCACTTCTCATCCCATGCAGAGGTTAAAAAGCCCAACAATATTTCAGATTTTAACTGAGCCACATGGTTCAATTCACCCGTGCACTAAAAATATTTCAGATTTAAGCCGATGATTTGGATTAAAGTGTTTTAAAAAAATTAGAATCATTAAATTTATATGTACATAATATGATAATAAGGTCAAAACTCAAAAAAGAATTCTTCCAAATTACCCCTTGAAAACTCGAATTTAAAACCAGAAAAGTTCTACAAGAGGGGTTGTATAATTTGAATGAACTTCATGCAAATCTTCTTTGTTAGGCTAAATTATTGGCACTTCAGAACCAACCACTCTCACCCTTGAAAACACTAACGAGACATGCCGGTATGTCCTGATAGACTGGTACACACTACACACAGATATTGGTACTGGTTTTGTTTCAGGCATGATTTATAAGACCAGTGATGATTTAGAACTTGAAACAACCTCTGAAGAAACCATAATAGAATTGTAAAGAGAGAGATTGAGAGAAATGAATTGTATTAATCTTGTGTTTCATTAATTACAAATACATGAATTTATTTATAGTTTTGATTCAACTATTATTCTAAACATCTCCAACATGTACTACCTCTATAATCTCCTACACTCAATTACATGATATCCATCTACATAATTTGCACCTAACAATATCTCCAATGTATATTCCTAACAACCCCCTCAAGCTCATCGTGCGGTACGCATGTCGAGCTTGTCTTGCAAATGCCTTGATAGCACAATCTTGAATCGCCAAATTGTATGTTGAGTCTCCATGAAGAAATAAGAGAATGAGCTCTTTTGACTCAAGATGTGTTCTTAGAAGCTCGTTAGAGTCTTCTTGAACAAAGAGAGAAGAGAAGAAAAGAAAAGAAAATACTCTCAATGACTCTTTTTGGCTCATTGATTCTTTTGCTCAATGACTCATTGGCTCATTGGCTCATTGGCTCATTTGCTCATTAGCTCTTTTTGCTCAATGGCTCTTTGGACTCATCGGCTCTTGGCTCAATGGTGATTTTGACTCATTAGCTCAATGGTCCTTTTGATTAATTGGCTTTGTACATAATTTCAAGAGGCTCTTGGCTCTCTTGTCTCAATTTGATGAGAATGAAAAGGAATAAGAGTGGTCATTTCTGATTTGGCTCAATTTGTGATTAAAATTGATTCGAGGGTGTTTCTGAAAAATCGATTGAGTTTTGTTCATATGGAGACCGATGATCGGATTTGTCAAGGTGTAAATGTCAGATTTGAGTTGTAGGCCAAACTTAGCACCACTGAGGCCCGGCCCAACAAGCAAAATAGATCAGAATTCGAACAAAGAAACAAAATTGTCTTTTCTTCCTTCGCGAGTTCACGAGAAATCTGTTGGGTTACGAGCAGTTCAAAACCCGTCAATTGGCCTAATTAAGCAGCGGAAAGACCGTAAAACAAAAAATTTACGTCTGACTTAGGCAAGGGATTAAGCGGGGTATGTCGGATAAACCACAGAGGGTGTCCACCTCCCGTTTATCGCTAACATCAAAATACTACTTAATCCCTAAAAAGATATACTCCTTAACTGAATTCTAAAACTTTAATCTACTTACAAATTAAATAGATTAATATAACATTAATATCTTGATCCAAATTCGAATAGGACCGCAGAAGACTCAGAAGGACGACCGGAGTATCAGACGTCTGATATCTCTACCAAATGTCCACCAGGACGACCAGAGACCGGCTTACTTCTTCTGCCAAAAATACCGAAAGACGCGATATCCCGCAAAAACACTATTCACCGAGATACGGACTAAATAAAATATCTTCGTGAATCGCAGTTATCCAAAATATGGAATACCGCTCTAACACAAAAATACTATTTTCCGAACCCCGTAAACAACAGTATACAAGAAAGAGAGAAAGTATATTTATCGATAAGAATCCGAGTTAACGAGTACGAATCGATTTTTGGTGTTCCTTTCTCTCTCCCCCTACCCCTCTATTATAGGAAAATGAGGAGGCCAATTACCAAAATACCCTTGAAAATGTGAATTTACCATTTTACCCTTGTGTAGGTCGGCACATACAAAAAATCAAGAAATGCTTTGGCCGACATCCCCATGACACACATTTTATTCATGCCACCTCATTCTTTTTGTGTTCAATGGTTGATGTCGGCAAGGCATACAAAAATATCAAATTGTGTGATATGCTCATATAGTCATATGCCACCTCATAATTCATGTGCCGACCTCCCTTTGATTTTCCTTTTTTTTATTTATTTTAATTAAGATTTTAATTTTAATTAAAGTTTTAATTTGATAATGATTTTCATTTCAAATTCAAAACTATAATTTATATTTAAAATATAAATTAAATATGTAAATATATAATTGTTCTCAACAATTATATTTCTCAGGATTTGGTATTGGTTTGGTTGCGGTATGATTTTATACAACGTATCGTATACGTTTATAAATTGAACCGTTGTTTTTGCTTGTCATCTTATATGACATATACAATTTAATCATATCATATATAATTAATTATAACCTATTTATAATTAATCATTAAGATTCTCTGATTAGCTCCTATGCGGTGTGACCCAATAGGATCTGTGTTATGTTGGTAAATAGAATTAAAACCATTTTAATATGTATAATCATAGGAGGCATCTGACATCTGCGCTATGACCATCCAATTACACAGACGATGTTGTACTTATGCAATATCACGATCCACTAAACATTTTAGTCGTGTTAATTCTTTCGTATCACAGTTCAGATTAGTTTCAAGGTAGGTGTGTGTCATCCTTTCAAACTTAATCTTTTCTCGAACTTGAGCAGACTTATCAAATATAATTACTCTTGTAATTATACCGGATGTAGATAATATTACTCTATCAAGGGGCCCAGTGATACTGTAGCTCGTATCAAGATACGAGGGACAATAGTACTTTCAGTAAACCATCACTACCTCAACTAAGCTATGTATACCGAAAAGCTATCGTTATGACAACGTTTTACCGATAGCGTTAGATAACAATCACACATACACATCTCATAGTAGGAAAGATGAATATCTCATACTTTAGAACTTAACACTGAATGAAAACATTAATGACACATACACAATTCCATTTAATATTTCATTCGAGGTCTGTCAAATACCATGTTCTTCTAACATGTATTCATGTGATTAAAACGACATCTCATGTCTATGGTTTGTAAAACTTAACCATCTTTTAATCCACATTCTAACCTCGTAACGGTAAATTAGTGTTCCTGCTAATTACCTTGGTTAGAGACTTTTAAGAATATATATCATCTATATTATGGAGTTTCACAATTCCAGTTATTAACTCAAGTCAGATAAAGGAATGATTCATAAATTCAATAATACTCAAGGTAACAAAATGACAGTTTATTAATCACTCAATTCATGAACAAAGCTTTATGATAACTTATCATATTATTGACTTCTAGATTATCAGTGGCGAGGCGGCGGCTCTGCGGCGGCGAAGCAAAGGTGTGCACTGGTCAGGCGATCTGAGTCTGGCAAGAGAACAGATTGTTTGAGAGATCAGATGGCGAGTTCGAGTTCTGGCAAGAGATCACTGTCTCGTGCTAGTGTTGATCTGGCAAGAGAAGGAGATCGATTTGGTGATCTGGCAAGAGATATCAGTGGAGGAGATGATCGGTGGCTGGAGCTCTGATACCATAATAAAATTGTAAAGAGAGAGATTGAGAGAAATGAATTGTATTGATATTGTGTTCCATTGATTACAAATACAGTTTATTTATAGCTTTGATTCAACTATTATTCTAAACATCTCCAACATGTACTACCTCTATAATTTCCTACACTCAATTACATGATATTCATCCACATAATTTGCACCTAACAATATCTCCAATGTATATTCCTAACAAACCAATATATATAATTATATATAGGATTTAGGCCAATCCACAAACTTGAATGTGCAAGGAGCCATCAGCCTCAACAGGTTGAGAAAAACCCTTTTACTCATAAAAGTTAGTATCTTACGATATGCGATGCGTATCTTACGGTTCGATACGAGTCAAAAGGCGAGAGATACGTATCTTACGGTTCGATACGAGTAGTGAAATTTAAGAGTGAGTCGTCATTTTCCAAGATAAATACTTTAATATGCAAGAAATTTACATCGATATCAATTTACACTTATCAATATATTTAAATTACAATAGTTTCTTTAGTTATTAAGATTTTTTTTGTTAGATACTAATTACGATAATTCTTTTGTTTTTTTTTAAATAGTTTAGTGTATCTTAACGACACGATACGATACAAAATCCACCGATACACGATACATTTTACGATTCAACTACTATGTTTTTTTTAAATAAGTGAGGAGTGCCTATCACTTTATTTTCTTTAACAAAAACGAAGTATACAAACTCTAACATCAAACAAAAAACCTTACTATCTCTATCAATGACTCCATAATCTATATCCTCCATAGCATCTATCTAACACCCAACATATTTTGCATACCACAAGCTCTATTAAAAGACACTAGACCCTATAAGCAAATATAATTCCTAATAACCAAACTAGAAATAGAAGTAATCCCCTCGTCCCTTAAAGTCCTCTTCCACCATTCAACCCAAATAACAACTAAATTTGTGATCTTATGGGACATGTCCCATCCTCGCATATAAGGAATATTGTGTTTCCAACGACCGCCATCTATGTGGCTCAATCAACCATCGTGTCGGAGCTAAGGTGGAATTAGTCCCAAGACCGCTTAGTTATATCTGTACCTCACAATCCCTCGATCTCTACCTCGATCGTAGCTTGATTGCGCTTTGCACACATCCACGAACAAATCGTCGGTCATACTCAACCTTCCTTGCAAAGCATGATCATTCTCGCATACCTATTGTCAGCACCCTATGAAAATAGCCCTTTTACCAGCACCCTATGATCTATCCATCTGCATCACATGATAAGTACCGGTATCCTATGAAAATAGTTCTTTTACCAGCACCCTATGATATATCCATGTGCATCAGCTGATAAGTACCAACAATCTATGAAATCAGCTGGTTTTGTACCAGTACATGATCTATCTGTCACCAGCACAATATACCAACTCATAATTCAGAAAGAGAAATAGTATTAGGTCCTAAGACTTGTATTGCTGCAAATGCGCTTTTCCAAATAACTCAAGAGCCGAATAGTAAGTGCAAAGCTGAAATGGAATGGGATCCGGTACCGCAGCACTGCGTCTTAGCTCCAAGACCATTCAATAGAATAGTGACATGTGGGTTGTGGGCCGTTCGATCCGTGTTGCGCTGCTTTGAGATCCATGCCCATCAATCTGTAAGTTTCCCTACAACTTGGTCAGCCGTTCCGCATTGCATCCCATTTGGCGCAGTAGGGGGCACGGTAACAAGCTGAAATACCAGGAAGAGCAAACCAAATTTTAGCTTGGAGGACGTGATCAAAAGTCTGAAATCTGAAAAAAACATAACAAAAAATATGATGAAACAATTTTATAAAAAGTGTTGATATAATATGTGCCAAATTCTAGCACTTTTACTATTGTATGTATATATATGACAACGTCAAGTACATCCAAAGAAAAAAGAAATTGTTGGTTTCTAATAAGAGTTAACGCAATAATGTTTATCAATGAAGACATGCGAGTAAAATTAAGTGGAGCAAATTAGTACATAAATTTTGCATAGTTTTCTACCAATAAATACAAGCGTACATATACATTAGTGTATTTTTTTCAACCCTCCTGCATAACTATGATAATAACTATGTTAAGCTTACGAATAATTTAGCAGTACTTGACATGATAACATACAGCAATAAATATCAGTACTGACAACAAAATATATATTCAATCAAGTTCAGTTGGTACAAGATGTAAAGAGAGAATTGAACGCAGAGCAATACACAGACACAGGATTTACGTGGTTTCGCCTATAGCGCACTCCACGAAACTCAACGCACCCAAATATTAGATTATAGAATGTTCATTACAACTCACACACACAGATTTTTGTTATATGAGACAACACGCAGCAGGGCACTCAAATAGGAGGAGGAGCCCAAGAATGGTAACACAGAAAATAGCATGTAATACATACAAGGAAATAGCATAATTAAAAAATCAAAGGCAGCTAGTCTTTCCCAAATAGATGTATGCCAGTGAGGGGCAACTACTCATTCTGCAATACTCCCCCTCAAGCTGAACCGAAGGGATCGTTGGAGGTCAGCTTGCTCATAATTTCTTCAAATGCTCCTTTAGCCAATGCTTTCGTAAAAATGTCAGCTAACTGATCTGAGCTGCGGATATAGGGAGTTTCGATAGTCTTGTTGAGAATCTTTTCTCTGATGAAGTGACAGTCTACTTCAATGTGTTTAGTGCGTTCATGAAATACAGGATTAGAAGTTATCTGTATTGCTGCTTGATTGTCACAGAACAGTTGTGTAGGTCTCTCGCTAGAGCCAAACCCTAATTCTTGAGTCAGTAACCTCAACCAAATGATCTCACTGGTAGCTGCTGCCATGGCACGGTACTCGGCTTCAGCACTAGATCTTGACACTACAGTTTGTTTCTTACTCTTCCGGGTGACCAGGTTTCCTCCTACAAATATACATAACCCGGTGGTGGATTTCCGATCAAGAGGATTACCTGCCCAGTCGGCGTCCACATAACCCACTATGTCAAACCGGCCAAACTTCTTCATCATGATGCCTCTTCCTGGTGAGGCCTTTAAATACCTAAGCACTTGATTGACTAGATCCATATGACCCTTCATTGGTTTTTGCATGAATTGGCTTACATAGCTAACAACAAAGGCTATATCAGGTCTAGTAATAGTGAGGTAGATCAACTTACCAACAATTCGTTGAAAGATACCAATGTCTTCGAGAGGTCTATTGTCAGAAATAACCTTTTGACTATAGTCCATAGGGATACTTGCAGGTTTGACTCCCATTTTTCCAGTTTCCCTGAGTAAGTCTAAAATATATTTTCTTTGGGACATAAAAAGACCTTTGTGAGAACGAGCAATTTTGATACCTAGAAAATACTTCAAATTTCCTAGATCTTTGATGTCGAACTCTTTTCCTAAATGTATCTTAAGGTCTGTTATGCCTCTTTTATCACTTCCGGTAATTACCAAATCATCTACATAGATTAGAATGACAACAATACCTTGGTTTGATGTTTTAGTGAACATAGAGGAGTCCGCTTCACTACGTTTGAACCCGATCTTCCCAAGTGCAGAACTCAATTTTCCGTACCAAGCTCGCGGTGATTGTTTCAATCCATATATTGCCTTCTTTAGTCGACAAGCCATTCTATTTTCACTTGGTGCAATCATACCGGGTGGTAAGTCCATATATACCTCTTCCTTGAGATCTCCGTGAAGGAATGCATTCCTCACATCCATTTGAAATAGTGGCCAATCACAATTTGTGGCAATTGACATGACGGTGCGAACGGTGTTCATTTTGGTTACGGGAGCAAAGGTTTCTTTATAGTCTATACCATAGGTCTGAGTGTACCCCTTGGCAACTAACCGGGCCTTGTATCGTTCTACAGTTCCATCACTTTTATATTTGATCTTAAAAATCCATCTACAGCCAACTGTTTTCTTCCCAATCGGCAACGTAACAAGATCCCAAGTTTTATTCCGGTTTAACGCTTCAAGTTCTTCATTCATAGCACCAATCCATTTGCTATGTTTTCTTGCTTCTTCAAAACTGTTTGGTTCAGGGTTCTGTTCAATTCTGGTTAGAAAAGTCCGAAAATTCTGTGATATTTTATCATACCTTATGTAATCCTGAATTGGATAATGAGCCGTGTGATATGTTATGAAATCTTCAAATCTGGCTGGAGGCTTGACTATACGAGTTGACTTTCGAATACTAGCTTCATTATCATGTAAGTCAGCAGCATCGGCTTCATTTGGGTTGACAGCATCGGCTTCATTTGGGTTGACACTTGGTCCGGTTCTACTGTCCATCTCGTTTGGCCCAACTTCAAAGTTTTGATGATCCTCATCAGAGACAGTGGCATCATTGTTAATCTCCTCAAATGCGCTCGGTCCAGACACATTCGGTTCAGTTGCATTATATTCACTCTCGTGGCCTAGAGTGTGATTATTGTTGACTTCATTTGAAAAGAATTGGTTGCTGCTGGTCCAGCTGGACTCATTTCCTTGGAAATCATTATATTTCTCCCCCGATTTCCAGCCACATAGAACATATGTGTTTCATCGAATCGCACATCTCGAGATACAAATAAACGGTTCAGATTGGGCTCGTAACATTTGTACCCTTTTTGTGTGGAGGAATACCCTATAAATATGCATTTTCTGGCGTGAGGCTCTAGCTTACCTGCATTTTGAGAGTGTACAAAACAAGTGCAACCAAACACACGTAGGTGAGAGATATTGGGCTTTCGACCATATAGAATCTCAAACGGACTTCGAAAATCAAGAACACGACTAGGTAAACGGTTTATTAGATAGCATGTTGTGAGCACAGCGTAGGACCAGTAAATTTTGGGCAGATTTGAGGAAAAGAGTAAGGCACGAGTTACTTCCAATAAGTGTCGATTTTTTCTTTCAGCTATACCGTTCTGTTGTGGAGTTCCAACACACGAGGTTTGATGCATTATACCCTTACTGCGCAAAAAATTCTTAAAATCGTGATTCAGATATTCTGTACCGTTGTCTGTTCGAAGAACCTTAACAGTTGTGTTAAATTGATTTTCAATCATGTTGTAGAATTCTTGGAAAACAGAACTCACTTCCTTTTTTGATCTAAGCAAATACAACCATGTTGCACGAGATTTATCATCAATAAATGTAACAAAGTATTTGAATCCTTCTTTCGAATCAATAGGTGCATTGCCCCAAACATCGGAGTGAATTAGTTCAAACAGTTTATTTGATTTATTTGAATGTTCTGGAAATGGAAGCCTATGAAGTTTAGCAAACTGACAAGAATCACAAGTTTTAGTATCATGAATCAACGATAAATCAAAAAGGTGCAAGATTCTATCGGAGGGATGCCCCAATCTTTGATGCCAAAGTGCAGCGGAAGATACACTTGTCCTAGTAGCCATTAGAGCAGAAAGTTCTGGTTTAATGACATACAACCCATCGACCAAACTCCCTTCACCAATCATCATCCCTGAAACCCGGTCCTGAAACACCACTTTCTGAGGGGTAAAAATAACATTACAACCCCACTGGTTAGTACACTTGCTAACAGACAGAAGATTGGCTTTCATTTCAGGTACCACAGTGACGTCAGTTTTCTTTGAGAAAATCTGGGCTCTACCGGACCCATTTGTAGGTATTTGCAAACCGTTGGCAACAACAACATGAGGGTATGGATTTGTTGAATTCCATTTGGTTAACAGTTTATTAGAGACAAACATATTGTCGGTAGCTCCCGAATCCACGATAATATTAGAGAAAGATGAAGTAGACAAGGCGTAATGCTTACCGACATGCTTCACTGCATTGGAGACTTCACCATTTGTGGCAGCAGAGGTGGGATTAGTGCTGGGTGCACAACTCTTCATCAGATACTCGATTTGCTTAGTCATTTGATCAAGTTTGTGCTGCATGTTACCGTTCTCAGGTTGAGCCACCAAGTAACCTTCAGTAGTTCGATTCCTTGCAGGCTTCAGATGTGGGTACAACACCCAACATTTTTCTTTGATATGACCACTACGATTGCAGTGATCACAGTGAGGCCGATTTCCCCTTTTGTCCTTTCCTTTACTCCATTTGGTGTTGTCTCCTGTTTTAGATGAAGATAAATGTGCATAATTTTCAGAATTATGGTAAGAACTGTTTACCTTATTGTCTCTGCCCAGCACTTTCTTTCGTGTTTCTTCACTCTGTAGAATAGCATACACTGTGTTAAGAGATGGGAGATCGGAACGCATCAGGATATCTCTTCTCGTTTCTTCAAACTCTGGAGTTAGACTTGCCAGTAATCGAAAAATCTGGTCATGTTCTTCTCTCTGCCTATATTCGTTTACTGTTGCAGCTGGGGGTCGGTGGAGCCGCAGTTCTTCCCATAGCTGTTTCATCTTCCCGAAGTGTTCAACAATTGGTTGTCCTGATTCTTGGTTGAGGGTGACCAGTTTCTGCTGTATTTCAAAGATTCGGGATGAATTGTTTGAGTTCCCATACATTTCATGTACTGAGTCCCAAAGTTCCTTGGCAGAGCTAGAGTATGCAAAAATCTCATAAATCTTAGGTTCCATTGTGTTGCAGATCAAGGACATGACTCCGAGATCGTTGGCCATCCATTCATCATATTTAGCATCTGTTTTGTCGGGAGCTTTAGAGGTGCCAGTAATGTGCCCGAGTTTGGACCGTCCTCCTAGAGCCAAGGTCACTGCCCGAGCCCAGGAGTAGTAATTGGGACCAGTTAACAGAAAATTAATAAGATTTTGGTTTGTGGAGCCTTTCAAAGTTGAGTCGGCCATGGGGAAAAGAATTTAATGAAGAGGGTTTTGAATTTAAAAGAAGCCTTGGCAGTATTGCAGACTTGAGTACTTGCTAAGAAGATGCAATGGTGCAGATTGCTCCTGTCAATGGTGATGGCGCAGGTTGAACAGTAGAGGGACAAGGAGAGAACGAGATATTCAGATTACCTTCGGCATAGCCATCGACAATCTAGTATCTCAATCCAAACCTTGCTCTGATACCATAAAGAGAGAATTGAACGCAGAGCAATACACAGACACAGGATTTACGTGGTTTCGCCTATAGCGCACTCCACGGAACTCAACGCACCCAAATATTAGATTATAGAATGTTCATTACAACTCACACACACAGATTTTTGTTATATGAGACAACACGCAGCAGGGCACTCAAATAGGAGGAGGAGCCCAAGAATGGTAACACAGAAAATAGCATGTAATACATACAAGGAAATAGCATAATTAAAAAATCAAGGGCAGCTAGTCTTTCCCAAATAGATGTATGCCAGTGAGGGATAGCTACTCATTCTGCAATAAGATGCAAGTTGGTATTAGCTTCTAATACAATGGCACGAACAATATTATATGAGATTATCCTTCGCTTCATTCTTCTCGACTCAATCAGTCTGTTGTACTGTTTCCATTGACAATGAAAATCGTTTTAGCTATTATATACTAAACTACTAAACTTACAAACAGGCAAGCACTAATCAGGCGCAGATTCAGTATTTTTTTCACGATGGTTCATAATTTAATTTTTTTTCAGAATTATTCAAAATAATGCATATTTAAAAATATTCAAATAATAAGTATATTTTTTCAAAAAAAATTCTATTGTATAATAAATTTTGAATTTTTTTCAAGGCAGATCAGTCCACCTGATCTTAGTGGCTCTGCCACTGACACTAACAAAGGAATAGGGTTCAGATGAGAAAAGATTTGCTCCATAGATGTGTAGAGGAGAAAAGAAGAGGAAAACAAATAATCCACTGTGGAAAAAAAAATGAAAGAGGTGAATGGAAGAAAGGAGATGTGGACATGATAGAGTCTTCATTAAATTTTACTGTTTTGTGTCTCCTTCAATTTAAAGATAAAAATCTGATCATTCTCTCGATTAGTTTTCTCTCCTTATCTCCTCCCTTTTTCAACCTAAGAACAAAAGGGGCATGTGGTCTTTTTCAATTCAAATTAATCAAACACTAACTCAATTTAGTAAAAAGTTTGGAAGAGCCGGCCCATAAAAATAAAAATAAAAACATAACCATTGATCAATCAGTTTTGAAAATATTAGCACCCCTCCACCCGGGAATCGAATCATCTACCGCATAACATGTCGAGGACAATCTTAATTCGTTGTGTTGCACGGTACGATTGGCCCATTGATTCAAAGGGGTTGGATTTTATAAATTTTTTCAGCACAATCTCAAAGAAAAACTAACGATTCAAATATCCTGCACGGTCTGTATGACGATATAAGATATGAATTCCTCCATCCGCCCCTGCAATGCCTAACGAGGGGACAAAAAGAGACGACCACTATCTGCATTCCTAAAATTTGGTAGCGTACGAACAAAGATAAGTACGATCCTGAACTTGCTCTAGTTACATAAGAGAGAGAGAGTCCTATACTAATACTAGGCAGAAGCTCAAAAAAAAGAGGGTCCAGCCAGGTATATAGAAAAGACAAGAGAGGCAGGAAACTTCTGTCTAAAATATAGAAAATATACGACGATGAGTCTCGCTTTTCAATCTTATATTTTTATGTATCACTGATCACAAGATTTTATGGCTGCTTCATATAGATTGTTTCATCAATGTCACCATTAAGAAACGTTGTCTTTACATTCATTTGGTAGAGCTCTAAATCATAATGTGCTATTAGTGCCAATATAATCCTTAAGGAATCTTTCGATGAAATCAGAGATAAAGTTTTCTTATAATCAATGCCTTATTTCTGCGTGAAATCCTTTACGACTAGATATGCCTTGTATTTTTCAACATTGCCTTTAGAATCCTGCTTGTTCTTAACCAAAAATTTTCTTATCTTTAGGCAATGGAACAATATCTCAAACGTCATTGTCGTACATGAATTTCATCTCTTCTTTCATGATTGCGGTCCACTTTTGAGTTTTGAGAGTTAGGAATTTCCATAACTTTTTGATATATTCTGGGTCATTTTCAAACATGTTTATGTCAGACTCATATTCTTGAAGATAAACAAATCTTCCAATAAATATGTTCTCTCTATTGGATCTTCTTATTAGCTCAGATCGTGTTATTTCTTAAGTAACAGGTTCATGAACATCGCTACTAAATTCAGAATCTCCCGCAGGCGGCGACCATTTACATCGTCCATGATAATGTTGTTATTTTGGTCTAAATCGGGTCCATTTGTGTTCATGTTATCCAGTGAAATTTGAGAAAAGAGTGTAGTTTGTCTATTGACATAGATGTATTTCTAGATTCAACAGTATCAAAACTCAGACAAAATCAGAAATGTGGTCCAAAGTCTCACCGTCATAATTTTTTTCTTTAAAAATGCAATTTTTTTTGTCATATCCCCCCAAAAAAACTCAATATCATCAAAAAAATTCGCATGTCCTGAATCGAAAACTGTATGTTTTGTTGGATTGAAAACTCATACCCTCTTGATTTTTTTAGAATATTCAATAAAATAATAACTAATTGTTATTTTTTTCATTCAGTTTCTTTTCTTGTGGCCTGTAAGGCCTAGCTTCTGATGGACAGTCTCAGGTATCGATGTCATTTAGGCTAGGTTTGCGTCCAACCCAAATCTCATATGAGAATTTGTTAGTTACTTTAGTTGAAACTTTATTGAGTAAATATGTTGCAGTCTTTAAGGCTCTCCCCCCAAATTCTCAGGTATAGTAGTACGAGTAATCATACTTCTCATCATGTCTTTAAAAGTGCGATTGCAACTTTCAGCAACATCGTTCTTTGCAGGTGAGTCTGACAATGTATACAGTGGCACAATCCTGCGAGTATTGCTTTACACTCGGGTCAGGTATTTTTTCATGGGCATCAAAGAAGAAAGAAAGAGTGGCATATTCCTTCGCGGAAGCCAAATACGTGTCGGTAGTGAAGCAACTAAACAAATGTTTTAGTTGAGAAATATTTTAGGTGACACGGGGGAGAAACAAAACATGCATGGCTATTTTCGTGACAACAAGTCGGCAATTGCAATGTCAAAGAATTCAAAGTTTCATTGCCGAACCAAGCATATCAATGGCAAGCATCATTACATTAGAGAAATCGTTGAGGATGAAGAGGGTATGATCAAGCACGTGAAGATCGAAGATCAATTTGCGGATATTTTTACCAAGACACTTCCGTGTGACAAACTTGTGTACGTTAGAGAATTATTAAGGATGAGAAATCAAAATATTAAGAGAGAGTGTTGAAATTTATATTTTTTATGTTTTCTCTGGTGTGTTTTGGCAAAAATTATATATATAGGTGAAAATTAATTTCTTCAAATCAAAAGTTAAAATGAATCATTTTTCACCAATCTCGATAAATTGAAATATTCAGATGGGATAGAGTAATCAGTGTATCAATTTTTTAGAGTACTCAAAGTTTCGTCTTATTTTCTATTTTCTATGTTTGAATTAATCTGTCTTCTAAAAAGTAAAGAATGTAATGGAGAACGTGTATGTAGAAAATTAATATCTAGAAAATAATAGAATTAAATTAATAACATTTAATAACACTTAATATGAGTCTATAAAATATACATGGCGCTGTATAAGGCGTCATTTAGTGGTAATATATAGAGTTTTATGTAATAAAAAAAGATATTTTATACGTCTTCCTATTTTTTTTCTTCCACTAAAACACTAAAACAATGGTAATATGCCAACAGAACACACTTCCATCGCCACAGAAAATTTTAAGTTCTACCTTTTTCGTGTTGAGCTAGGCATAATCTGGCGCAGGGTAGTGTACCGTGTACCTACCGTCTGCACATATTATACGATATATCCTCTATCTCTAATCTATGCCACTCGCCCCTTATTCTCGGAAGTTGAAATACTCAATTAAACCTTGCATGCACAGGAGACAGGACCCTGGCAAATAAATCCAACGAATAGAAGCTGCAGTGCTGCACCTGCACTGGTCTAATATATTCAAATTCTTTCTGTCTGGCGTTTGCTTTTGTTTGTTTGTTTTTTTTCGTTCAAAGGATTTCTAGAATTTGGGTCCATGCTGCATTGCATCAGAGCAGGAAGTTGGT